>JAUJYZ010001038.1:81674-161715 GCA_033675265.1 Actinostola sp. cb2023
ACAACGCTATATTCTTAGAGTACTGTGTGCATTACTGCGTAATCTAGGCAAATGCAATATATCTTTCTTCCTAACCGATAAACAGATACCAATGCTAACAAACGAATAAAATACAACGGTAAACATATCGATAGTCAGTTTATAAAGGAAATAGATCATTAACTCTTAATTATTCCAAAAAGGGGGTTTTGCAGTGTTGACCGTTGGGATTTCTCAGTTTTGCTTCTATCATGAATCTGTCCTCTCTTAGGCTGAGTACTTAGTGTTGACAATTAATCTGGGAAGAATAATTCGTTGTATGGTACATTATTTCATCTCGTAACGAGGGAATAATCATCTGTTTACCGTTGGCTTCGTAACTCGATGGACTAATGCCTGATGCGCAGAGCTAATGCCGGGTCAAAGGACACACTGGTTCATGACAGTGTGAATGACATTGAACAGTATCGGTCTACGGTCAACAAACGTTACTTAGTTATTTTATTATCAAGTCATATCTTTATAAATAAGCGTTGACCGTTGACCGATACTGTTCAATGTCATTCACACTGTCACTGGTTCCAGAGGGGCTTGCAGCTAAACGAGCTAAACGAGTCGCGAAGCGACGAGAACCGAGGCGCGAAGCGCCGAGCGCTGAGATTCGAGGAGCGGAGCTAGCGACTATCATTCGGCTTAACAGCACGCGTTAATAAGAATTTAGAAATGGCCGAGAGTGTACACTTGCCACAAGTCAACCACACTTTTTATTCTGATAGCTAGTGACGAAGTCGCGAAAAAGAACGAGCGACGAAGTCGCGAGAATGAGCCGAGCGCCGAAAGTCGCGAGAATGAGCGAGCGACGGAAGTCTACCGACGACGATTTTGTTTTCTGAATGTATCCCCAAAATTTTTACGTGATTGGATTCGCCGCAATCATAGAGTTGAACATAAATGCATTTGTGGACTATCCTGGCGCTGCGCAAGTGTCAAAAACTGCATTTTTTATAAAATGTAATTTTCAGACAATCCTGGACAAAATTAATTGGGACACTAGTGATTGCGCAATATGTTTTAATATAAGCACCTTATCCCCCTCCCCACCCCCCTCCCCCTGCTCCAATGTTGTTTCGAACTTTCATTAACGATGGGGGTCGACGTAGGCAATCATCAACATTGTTATGGGGGGGGGGGGGGGGGGGGTCAAGTTATATGGATATTTTCATGTTGAGATCGATATTAAGCCAGGTGTCCCAATCATTTTGGCCAGGATTGTCTGAAAAGCGCACCACATCTAAAATGAGTGTTTGTGCACTCATAACCCTGAAGAATCGTCTCGACTACGACAAATTCATATCCGTATCCAATTTATCTCTTCTGTGGTATATAGGTTTTTTACTTCCGGTTTGCAATGCGAGATGTCATTCACACGGTAAACGCAACACTAAACGGTAAACACACCGCTAAAATGTAAGCTCACAACGCTATATTCTTAGAGTACTGTGTGCATTACTGCGTAATCTAGGCAAATGCAATATATCTTTCTTCCTAACCGATAAACAGATACCAATGCTAACAAACGAATAAAATACAACGGTAAACATATCGATAGTCAGTTTATAAAGGAAATAGATCATTAACTCTTAATTATTCCAAAAAGGGGTTTTGCAGTGTTGACCGTTGGGATTTCTCAGTTTTGCTTCTATCATGAATCTGTCCTCTCTTAGGCTGAGTACTTAGTGTTGACAATTAATCTGGGAAGAATAATTCGTTGTATGGTACATTATTTCATCTCGTAACGAGGGAATAATCATCTGTTTACCGTTGGCTTCGTAACTCGATGGACTAATGCCTGATGCGCAGAGCTAATGCCGGGTCAAAGGACACACTGGTTCATGACAGTGTGAATGACATTGAACAGTATCGGTCTACGGTCAACAAACGTTACTTAGTTATTTTATTATCAAGTCATATCTTTATAAATAAGCGTTGACCGTTGACCGATACTGTTCAATGTCATTCACACTGTCACTGGTTCCAGAGGGGCTTGCAGCTAAACGAGCTAAACGAGTCGCGAAGCGACGAGAACCGAGGCGCGAAGCGCCGAGCGCTGAGATTCGAGGAGCGGAGCTAGCGACTATCATTCGGCTTAACAGCACGCGTTAATAAGAATTTAGAAATGGCCGAGAGTGTACACTTGCCACAAGTCAACCACACTTTTTATTCTGATAGCTAGTGACGAAGTCGCGAAAAAGAACGAGCGACGAAGTCGCGAGAAATGAGCCGAGCGCCGAAGTCGCGAGAATGAGCGAGCGACGGAAGTCTACCGACGACGATTTTTGTTTTCTGAATGTATCCCCAAAATTTTTACGTGATTGGATTCGCCGCAATCATAGAGTTGAACATAAATGCATTTGTGGACTATCCTGGCGCTGCGCAAGTGTCAAAAACTGCATTTTTTATAAAATGTAATTTTCAGACAATCCTGGACAAAATTAATTGGGACACTAGTGATTGCGCAATATGTTTTAATATAAGCACCTTATCCCCCTCCCCCCCCCCCCCCCCCTCCCCCTGCTCCAATGTTGTTTCGAACTTTCATTAACGATGGGGGTCGACGTAGGCAATCATCAACATTGTTATGGGGGAGGGGGGGGTCAAGTTATATGGATATTTTCATGTTGAGATCGATATTAAGCCAGGTGTCCCAATCATTTTGGCCAGGATTGTCTGAAAAGCGCACCACATCTAAAATGAGTGTTTGTGCACTCATAACCCTGAAGAATCGTCTCGACTACGACAAATTCATATCCGTATCCAATTTATCTCTTCTGTGGTATATAGGTTTTTTACTTCCGGTTTGCAATGCGAGATGTCATTCACACGGTAAACGCAACACTAAACGGTAAACACACCGCTAAAATGTAAGCTCACAACGCTATATTCTTAGAGTACTGTGTGCATTACTGCGTAATCTAGGCAAATGCAATATATCTTTCTTCCTAACCGATAAACAGATACCAATGCTAACAAACGAATAAAATACAACGGTAAACATATCGATAGTCAGTTTTATAAAGGAAATAGATCATTAACTCTTAATTATTCCAAAAAGGGGTTTTGCAGTGTTGACCGTTGGGATTTCTCAGTTTTGCTTCTATCATGAATCTGTCCTCTCTTAGGCTGAGTACTTAGTGTTGACAATTAATCTGGGAAGAATAATTCGTTGTATGGTACATTATTTCATCTCGTAACGAGGGAATAATCATCTGTTTACCGTTGGCTTCGTAACTCGATGGACTAATGCCTGATGCGCAGAGCTAATGCCGGGTCAAAGGACACACTGGTTCATGACAGTGTGAATGACATTGAACAGTATCGGTCTACGGTCAACAAACGTTACTTAGTTATTTTATTATCAAGTCATATCTTTATAAATAAGCGTTGACCGTTGACCGATACTGTTCAATGTCATTCACACTGTCACTGGTTCCAGAGGGGCTTGCAGCTAAACGAGCTAAACGAGTCGCGAAGCGACGAGAACCGAGGCGCGAAGCGCCGAGCGCTGAGATTCGAGGAGCGGAGCTAGCGACTATCATTCGGCTTAACAGCACGCGTTAATAAGAATTTAGAAATGGCCGAGAGTGTACACTTGCCACAAGTCAACCACACTTTTTATTCTGATAGCTAGTGACGAAGTCGCGAAAAAGAACGAGCGACGAAGTCGCGAGAATGAGCCGAGCGCCGAAGTCGCGAGAATGAGCGAGCGACGGAAGTCTACCGACGACGATTTTGTTTTCTGAATGTATCCCCAAAATTTTTACGTGATTGGATTCGCCGCAATCATAGAGTTGAACATAAATGCATTTGTGGACTATCCTGGCGCTGCGCAAGTGTCAAAAACTGCATTTTTTATAAAATGTAATTTTCAGACAATCCTGGACAAAATTAATTGGGACACTAGTGATTGCGCAATATGTTTTAATATAAGCACCTTATCCCCCCCCCCCCCCCCCTCCCCCTGCTCCAATGTTGTTTCGAACTTTCATTAACGTGGGGGCGACGTAGGCAATCATCAACATTGTTATGGGGGAGGGGGGGGGGGGGGGGGGGGGGTCAAGTTATATGGATATTTTCATGTTGAGATCGATATTAAGCCAGGTGTCCCAATCATTTTGGCCAGGATTGTCTGAAAAGCGCACCACATCTAAAATGAGTGTTTGTGCACTCATAACCCTGAAGAATCGTCTCGACTACGACAAATTCATATCCGTATCCAATTTATCTCTTCTGTGGTATATAGGTTTTTTACTTCCGGTTTGCAATGCGAGATGTCATTCACACGGTAAACGCAACACTAAACGGTAAACACACCGCTAAAATGTAAGCTCACAACGCTATATTCTTAGAGTACTGTGTGCATTACTGCGTAATCTAGGCAAATGCAATATATCTTTCTTCCTAACCGATAAACAGATACCAATGCTAACAAACGAATAAAATACAACGGTAAACATATCGATAGTCAGTTTATAAAGGAAATAGATCATTAACTCTTAATTATTCCAAAAAGGGGTTTTGCAGTGTTGACCGTTGGGATTTCTCAGTTTTGCTTCTATCATGAATCTGTCCTCTCTTAGGCTGAGTACTTAGTGTTGACAATTAATCTGGGAAGAATAATTCGTTGTATGGTACATTATTTCATCTCGTAACGAGGGAATAATCATCTGTTTACCGTTGGCTTCGTAACTCGATGGACTAATGCCTGATGCGCAGAGCTAATGCCGGGTCAAAGGACACACTGGTTCATGACAGTGTGAATGACATTGAACAGTATCGGTCTACGGTCAACAAACGTTACTTAGTTATTTTATTATCAAGTCATATCTTTATAAATAAGCGTTGACCGTTGACCGATACTGTTCAATGTCATTCACACTGTCACTGGTTCCAGAGGGGCTTGCAGCTAAACGAGCTAAACGAGTCGCGAAGCGACGAGAACCGAGGCGCGAAGCGCCGAGCGCTGAGATTCGAGGAGCGGAGCTAGCGACTATCATTCGGCTTAACAGCACGCGTTAATAAGAATTTAGAAATGGCCGAGAGTGTACACTTGCCACAAGTCAACCACACTTTTTATTCTGATAGCTAGTGACGAAGTCGCGAAAAAGAACGAGCGACGAAGTCGCGAGAATGAGCCGAGCGCCGAAGTCGCGAGAATGAGCGAGCGACGGAAGTCTACCGACGACGATTTTGTTTTCTGAATGTATCCCCAAAATTTTTACGTGATTGGATTCGCCGCAATCATATAGAGTTGAACATAAATGCATTTGTGGACTATCCTGGCGCTGCGCAAGTGTCAAAAACTGCATTTTTTATAAAATGTAATTTTCAGACAATCCTGGACAAAATTAATTGGGACACTAGTGATTGCGCAATATGTTTTAATATAAGCACCTTATCCCCCTCCCCACCCCCCTCCCCCTGCTCCAATGTTGTTTCGAACTTTCATTAACGATGGGGGTCGACGTAGGCAATCATCAACATTGTTATGGGGGGGGGGGGGGGGGGGGGGGTCAAGTTATATGGATATTTTCATGTTGAGATCGATAGGTGTCCCAATCATTTTGGCCAGGATTGTAGATGCCGTGGTGGTTTAGTGTTTTCGGAAGGGGAACTAAACATTGGATTTTATGTAAGAAATACTTTCTTGATTGACATAATCTTTGAAAAATGATAACATGCATAATTAAATGAAGATATTTTGGCCATTTCTTTGTGATTCAGTTGATATTTATCGATTATTAACCATTTTAATGTAGGCTATTTGTTTCTTAACCACTGCACACGCATGTAATTTGACGACGATTCATTATGAGAATGAGATTTTCTTTATTTTACTTTGGATGGAATTTTTGAAGACTTCATAGTGTTGTACGGGAATCCCGAAACGTCGAGTTTGGAATCGAGTTCGAGTTCGAGTTGCGGTTCGAGTTACGGTTCGAGTTATAGTTCGAGTTATGGTCCGTCCAAGTCCGACCCTGGATCCCAGGGTTTAGTATTCATTCTTCGACATAACGTATATATCGTGAATTCGTTGAAATTTACTTTGTTAAAATCTCTCTTTTGTATATCAGGCATTTGAAGAAACGTTTTGTACTCGAAAAATAAAAATTGTGTGAAACTGCAAATAAATAGATATCTGCGGTGTTGTGATGTCGTGGTATTAGGAAAATACGCCATTAACTATACTGAAGGCAGGAAATAGACCGTCTGTATATATGTAGGTTAGAATACGCGTGTCTTCGTTTTCATAAGTGAAACAGGAGACAGGAAAACCGTCGGTAACAAAATAATTCTGAATCGAACTTCGATGTAACGATGACACAAGTATAACGAACCATTTTCTTCCACTTTTCTTCATCCTGTCAAACAGAAAATATATGGATTTTGACCCTGATATAACGTACCCCAATATTATACAAACAAACAAAAAAAAGGGGGGGGGGTACTCCCATATATGGTTTTTGAACCTCCAGATCCTTAAACCCCCCCCCCCCACTTCCAAAGCGGGGTTTGCACAAAAATATGGAACTTTGTGTTTGAACTTTGGTAAAGTGTAGAATTCTTGCTGACAGTCAATGATTCTCTTGTTCAGTATATACGACAATTCTCTTGAAAACACGCAGTTCACTGAACTTTGGGTCACATTTCATGTCTGCCATCGGGAGGGTATAAAATAAATCCGGTAGTGGTACTCCCATATATGGGTTATACGGGGACGTGCCGCTGAACAGGGTATGCATGGTGTTTGGCCTCTCTGTCCTGAACAGGGTATAAATATGTATATTTAATTTTTTAATTTTAATTTAATTTTTTAATAAATTTAAAGTCTTTTAATTTTCTTTGAATATTTGTTCGAAGATTCACATAAAGTTGACTACAAAGTCTACAAATGAGTTTTGTTACCCTATAAGTAGAAGTGATAACTGGAATATTGCAGGAGAATAAAGACTGGCAATGATGTGTAATGTACAGTGACCATAGTAGTATATTCTAAGTACCTACAATACACAACATATTTGCTCGCGAATAGGATTTTTATGTTTTTTCTCTGACTGCATTTGCTGTTAAGTTATATTAATATGCATGCACGCCAGATCCTTGATGAGTCAAGACGTTGTTTTATCAAAGCAGGATTAATGGCCATCCTTCGTCCTTCAATTACTTCTCAAAGTTAAGTATTTGGTGCTTAAGGACTTATGCTAACTTTTGTCTTATTCGTGTACGACAAAGTTTGTATTTTGATCGTATAAGTGCTTAGGAATTGTGGGGCTGTTTTGAGGGACGCTATTGCTGTCTATTTACTGTAAAACACGAGGAAATGACTGGCAAACATAATTATTTTGTGCCAAACTCACTTACTTAAAACTTTGGTACATCACTATTCAAACTTGTCGCCGTATTGAAGCGTCCCTCAAAACAGCCCCACAATGCCCTGCAAACATCAACTCCGAAATGGCTAATACGTTTCACGTGTCTATCGATTCGATCGAACGATTATTTTATTCAAGAGAGTGTATTTATACATCATTTCGATATAATCTGGTCGCTTGGGATACGACTAGTCAGTTGGAGTTTGTTGTGGATCATTTGTTACTCCGTCGTTCGAGTTTTAGCAGTTTACTTGGTATTGGGGGGAGTTCCCAAAGAGTAAAGTACGGCATGCACCAGAAGTACATAACTAGAAGTGTCCATCTGTATAATATAATAGTCGCACATCAGATTAGCGAGTGAGCTATTTTTAGAAAAGCACGACCAGCCAATGATAGCGCACGAAACCTCAAACTCGTTACCTGATTGGTTGAAGTCTAAATTGGATTGGCTTGCCGTGCTTTGCGTGACAGCCAAAACAAAAACAACAATGGCTGCGTCGCTTGTTGCAAAAAAATAGACGGGGGAAAAGACGAAAACAAACAAAAATAGACGGAAAAGTACTAATGGACTCCTGAAATTTGAGTTTTGAACACCAGTCGAAGGAATAGTGAGGTATGAGAGTGAGAGTTTAGAGTGAATAGTGAGGTATAATGAGAGTGTTTGAGTGAGCTAGAGTCGTGAGTTTTTCCTGTCAAAATGGCTGAGGTGAGAAGCAAACTACTTTCCTGTTTGGCCGATAAGGCAAGAAAAAACATCGAAAGTAAGGAAGGACAGGGCTTGAAGTTCCAAGAAGAAAAGAAGAAAATGGAAGATCTCTGCAGTTTTCTCAACTCGAGTGATATTTGGCCGAAACATCTCGTGGCTGAAGTCAATTCCATTAAAGACGAAGGAGGAACTTTTCTTCTTGTATCACAAACGTTTTGCCATTACAGTGCTGTTGCCGGTCCCTTCAAGCCAATACGCCTGGTTATATCTGCAGCAGGGGAATGGAAGTTGACTGTCAACCTTGTTGATGTAGTTGCGGAGGGGAAGATAAGCTTAGTAGCAAACGAGTCAGCAGTTGAAACGGTCATCACGCTGGCAGCAGAGATGCTGAGCGACGCTCATGTGCTTTGTCCCGGTCTGGACGACCCTAGCTACAAAAACCTAGAAAATCAATTAGGATATTTGCCAAAATCTTTGAGAATGACACAATGGCCAGAAGAAAATATCCGCAGCCAAGGATGCGCCATGTGGTTTAGACCCCAACCTAATTTAAGGAGAGCTAATGGCAACAATGATAGCTGTGCTTCGTGTTACAAGCAAAGAGGGTATGTAGATTTGCGATTGAAGAGACGGCACAATCTCACAGAAAAACAACGACGGAAACGCCAATCGGAAGCAAGTCATCTTCCAGATAAATATTTAAGTCCAGTCAGCAAGAAGGCAAGAAATCTAAGAAGAAAACAAAAAAGAGTTAAGCTATCTAACACGGCGCACGCAAGATATAGGAAGAAGACCAGTGTGCTTCTGACATCCAAACAAAGCAAGGAAATGGCCGAACTGTGCGAATTAGTTAGCGAAGAAGGTCAAGAGCTTAAAAGAGTAGCCATAGAAGCAAACGAATTTGGAAACATCAGAGTGAAGGGGAAAACTGTGAAACGTGGTGATCTATTGAAGGAAATATGGAACCAGGAGAAGTCAGAGCTAATAAGAGATCAGCAACAAAATGGTGTGTAAGCTTAAATATAATATATTAATAAAATAAAAAAATAAACAATAATAATAATAATGATGATAATAATAATAATAATTTATTATTGTACATTTTGTAAGTAATATTCTTGATATTTTTCTTCTTGCTCAAAAAAATAACAATAATTTTCCTTTCTCTAAAGTTAGAATATTATTATTTCACATTCTCATTCTGAAAATAATTTTAAATGTTGTCTATTTTCATGTTCTCTACTTCTAATATATAGTTACTGGAAAAAGAGGAAACCGGTGGTCTATTAGTACTTTAAGAGTTGGTAAGCTATTTATGTGACATTTATCAGTCATGCCTGCAGGTCAGAAACTTTAACCAAATACTGTAGAAATTAAGTGAATATTATTGTAAAAATTTACACAACATTATGGTATGAAATTAATGAATTGAATGAATGTTTCATGCACTTATAATGATCTGTATATGCTAAAGCATTAATATATATATATATATACAGAGTAGAGATATATTTCTTTTAATTCTGGCATTCAGTCTTATGGTATATATAATGATTGATTTATTTACAGCCTTTTGCAAAAATTCTGTCGCGACCAAGTACTGATCAGTATATCACTATATCACTATATACCCGCGTGAGTTCCGAACGCACGCTACCCGTACATGCATTTCAAGATGGTTGACTGTATAAGCGTGGATTGGAGAGCCATGAATACGATACAAGCTACACACAAACGTTATTTTCACATTCATTTGATAGTATAAATCTTCGGGTATATAGTGATATACTGATATACTGATATACTTGGTCGCGACATAATTTTTGCAAAAGGCTGTAGTTTTGTTTATATTTATATATACCAATATTATTAAGCTTTAGCAATCTACACAAGATCACCTGCAGCATTCAGAGCGGTAAGAGGCTTGTCAATTCTTTCACTCCCCTGTGAAAATATATTGAAAAAAGTTATTAAAAGTGGATCAGAAAAATCTGGAATTGACTATGGGTATGTATAATATTGCAAGTGCATTAATTTATTTTTTAATACTGTGCATGGGTAATTTATATGTACATATGTATTAATGCACCCGATATACTGATATACTTGATTTACAGAATTTTTGCAATCGGCTGTATAAAGCAATATAATATATTATTATATTTTTTGTCAAAGAACGCATGAAATATGAACAAGAACGTGCAAAATATGGGGCCGTAATTGGGATATCTATAGTTACTTCAAACTGGCTTTTCATTCATTCATTCAGAATCGTGTGATGAACATTGACCAGACATGTCCAAGTTTTCACTGTAATTTGTTGTTTTTCTTTCACCAGAATAGCTATAGTTTCTCTGACAAAATATATAATAAACAACTTATTATAGTCGGCTAATTAATATAAGCAGCTAATTATGGCTGTGAATTTTTACTCGTCATGTATTTTGGCTCACCTAAAGGCTTGCCAAAATACCAAATGACTCGTAAAAATAAACTCAAAGGAAGCTGATTTATATGAAACTGAAATAATTTTTAAACCTCGATCAGTATCAATATAGTAAAAATTTATAGTAATATATAGTAATCACAAAATTGCAGGTACCTCAAGAAACAGCAAGACCAATACACAAAATATTCTCAAGAGCACTCCATGGATGCAGGGTGTCTCCCTCCACTACAGCTTGGAGCACTAATATTTGATGAAGTAAAGGTATATTAAAAATATATTTTCTACTATAAAATAGATATAAATTAATTGATATGATGACCAAATATTTTTTTATTTCCCCACTGAAATATTAGATATGAGGATAATTATATTATTATTATTTTCTTGCATTGGATGTCAAAAATAATAATGTGTTTTATATGAATCACTTCCCTGCAGGTCCAAATGAAAGTAGCGTACAATACCAAAAGTTGTGAGATTCAAGGTTATGTCATGACCCCAGAAGATCTCTCCACCTTACACGATGTCTTCTCTTCCCTTGAAAACTCTGCAGATCGCAAGACAAGCTATGTCCTTCAGTTCCTTTGGAAAGACTTGACTTCACAATATGACATGCTTGGCCCGTATTTTACATCCTCTAAATCTATCAACACCAGCTTCGTACTGGAACAGCTTACAACAACCATGGCTGCCCTTGCACAGTTTGGTTTCAGGACGCTAGTGGTAGTTTGTGATGGTGCATCAACAAATATGTCAGCCCTGAAAATTATTTGTGGATATGGCAACAAAGCTTTCTCCAATGATATCATGCAGGACTTAGAAGATGACAGCTACTATGTGAAAGCCAATTTCACAAATCCTTATGATGTTGATGATTTACCAGTGTTTGTTGTCATTTGTCCCACTCATCAGGTATCAATAAGAGGTCTTTAATTTATACCCTTGGCCATGCATGCAATTGGCCAGAATTTAAAATGCCATGCTCATGCATGCATGCATGCAGCCTTATATAAATACATATATATATCAGTCTGAACATGCATGCTGCAGTACGTATTTAATCATTGTACATGCATGCAAAGAATAAAGTGTGCATGCATTGCATGCACATTAATAGCATGATATATGTTAACATGCATTGTTATATATTTTGGGTGGCCCATTAAGAGTATTAAGTGCCGTTTAATTAAGGGTCTCAAGCCATTTAAATTCTCTTATGATAAATTATGAATTTTACGTTATGCATGCAGACTTAATAATAATTAAAGATTCTAATTAATCAATTTTATTTCATTAACTATAAATTCAGCTCAAAAACATGGTCTCTGCTCTTGCAAGTTCAAGGCAAGAGGGAGCAAAGTTGTTTGTCTCTGAAGGCATTCATTTTGGTTGGAAGGCTGTCCAAACAGTATATGAAGAAGATCTGGAAAGGGCAAATAAAAACCTTGCTCGTCTTGTACCTGGACTCAAGTATGCGCACATCGAGAGAGACAGCTGGACAAAACTTAATGTCACACCTGCTAAAATAATGCAGGTATTTTTTCTTTCCATACCAATTTATACAACACTTTATAAAATAACTATGATATAACGCACGCTCTGATTGGTCAACGGATGTGTATTCCGCGTGCTTCTATAACTCTATAGAGCATGCTGTCTCGTTTTCTATTTCTTCATGAGAGTAATCTCACAATCTGATTGGCTGCAGCTTTGCCATTGTCAATAATATACAAGAGGACAGACACACAGATTGTGTGATCGCCCGCGCAATGTATATAGCTGCATGCACGCATGATTATTTCATAACTACAAATAATAAAAAATAAAAATAATATGTATATCTTTTTTTGACATCAGCAAAGGTACATGATTGCAGCCCTGAGAACAATTGCAAGTGATGAAGACAGGAGAAGCTATACACAGCAACAGATGCTAGAGAAAACAGCACAATACTTAGAAGCTTGCAACCTTATTTTTGAAAGAGGAATCCTTTCCCACCAATTGGTTAGAACATCTGCAGACTCCCTTGTTATCCAAAACATTAAAATGGGCTTTGCATATTTTCAAGACTGGTGCTATAGTCATTATCTAACAGGTACATATTTTAATATTTTAAAAACAGCCTGACTGGTGAATAATATATTTTATATACCTTTTGCAAAAAGCCATGCACTAATATATACAGCTATTTCAAAAAATGTTGTCTTATAATTGTGAATATATACTCATGAATACAGAATATAGTGCATATATTCGATGTAAGACAGAAATACATTATATATCAGTATATTTAGTATATATCATGCATGCAGCTAGTTTAAATATATATCAGCAGCTGTTTCCTTGCTATATTGGAGCTGATATACTGAATATGCTGACATACAATGCATATCGGTCTTGGAATGCACTATTCGGTATTCAGTATTTACAAGACAATTGTTTTTGAAATATAGCTTTTTACCACAACTAGTCAGTTTCTCGCTCTCTGATTGGCTTAGAGCCGTGGTAAATAAGAGTACATACCACGGCAATTGCGTGTTCGCTCGCGCACGGATCTAGCGCGCGCTTGAATCAGTTTTTCTTTCAAAATTTATCGGCGTTTTCGGATGTTTTCTCCCTCTGTTGTGGTAAAAAACAAACTTACGATAGTTTCTTGTGGTATGTCCTCTTATTTACCACGGTTGGCGCCATCTCATCGTCAAAATTGTTAAGTGGATGCACTCGGCTACGCCTCGTGAATCCACAACAATTTTGACGATTCGATGACGCCAACCGTGGTAAATAAGAGGACATACCACGCGAAACTATCGTAAATTTGTTAAGTATATTAATCATATGCAGATACACGCATTACAATATACTAGGCCTCAATCACTCCGACTCAACATATACTATATTAAAGATCAAGAATTGGGTCTTCAAATATTTAATTGAACCACAAATATAGTGATCATTGAGGCTTATTGATTCTGTATATATGTTGATTTGTGTTAGCTAATTTATGCAAATGAAGGGTCTATATAATATAAGAGACTTATTATTAATATTATTAATTAACATTATAATTATTATTATAATTATTATGGGGACATTATATATAGACTTATAATTAATATTATTAATTAACATTATAATTATTATTATAATTATTATGGGGACATTATATATATCACAAGCCACTCATGATCAATCTGAGCTGTATCAATAATTGAATTAATTTTTTTTGAATTGCTTGCAGAGTATCCTGATAATTCTAAGAAATCAAGAAACAGAAATTTTTTGGCATGGCAGGTCAGCTGCATGTGCACGTGTATGAAACATTAGTTTGACTGAAATATTATAATTTAATTAAGACATATATGAAATGCTCACAGCTTAAGCTCTTAATTTATTTATATTCAATTAAATTTATTCTTTGTTACAGACATGGGATCTCTTACGATTCATGGTCTCTGGATTTGTTCAATTATGCAATTGGTTTACAGACCACCTTCCAGGCTACTATATCTGTCCTCTTCGTGTAAACGGTAGTAGTTTGGAATCAGTGTTCAGTATTCTCAAGTATGGTAGTGGTGGAAATCTCAGTGCATTGACATATGGGCCAATGTTAGGGAGGCTAATATCAAGTAAAGGTCTAAGACTTGAAAGAAACATCCATTCTGAAAAAGGATACAGAGATGCTGTTCTGGTGACAAGTCATGTGTCTTTACCCTCTGACACATCTTCCCATAATATCACTGTACCAAAAGTGTCTGGAAGAAAATGTTGTTCCTCTACTAGTACTCCAGCAGACGTGACGGAATTCCTCTTTCCAGCAAACATTTACCAATCAACCCTGGGAGGACGAATTGGCAGTAATGCTTGCACTGTTATTGCTCTCCTCTGTGGCTATTATTTTGTAGAATATGGGTTGCCTATCAGTCCAAGTTCAGCTTCGCCAGTACTTGATGATCAGTGGTGTTCAATGGTTATTGATGCTATTTCAGAAGGGAACAGAATACATGACTTTGTATATGCTGGAGCTCCAGTTGACATTGATGTTGAAGATGCAGTACAAATCTTTGGGGCAGATATTCACATAGAGTCAATAGAAGAAACAGAATACTTTTTTCTCACTGATGACCCATCCCATCTGAGCAACAAAATCAGGGACAAACAGGCACAGAATAAGAAGGCTGTTGGTATTTTAATTACAAATGGAAAATCAGTCTGTATTTGTGTAGATGCACAAGGCAATCTTGCTTTGTGTGATTCACATAAGCATAGAGAACATGGAGCTCTTGTCATTAAAGCCAGAAATCTAGACACTCCTGAGTTTGTAAATGCTATTTTGAAATCACATCTACATTACTTCAATAAAACCATTTTATATGGTGCAATTACATGGGTTAACTATCATTAGAAAGTTATAAAGATGTCACAGTTGCATCATTTTATAATTACATGCACTAATTATATAGCTAAAACAGAATGTAAATACATGTAAATATAATGTACAACTAAGACAGCACAATGAAAGTTAATGTATAATATGAATTTGTAAATACAAGAGTTTTCATGTCCTTGCATATGCATTCATAACAGGCAATAATTGATACACTTTTAGTTGTTTCAATTGACAATAATTATACTGAATGTATAAGAAATAAAAAAAATATTTTCAGATCTAAAATAAAAATATCACACTGTTATTTAATTTGTTTGAAATCATTCTGTATATATAGTGCTTATATTCTGTATAGTGCTTATATTCTGTATAGTGCTTATATTCTGTATAGTGCTTATATTCTGTATAGTGCTTATATATAATTCTACACCACATTTCTCAAAAATGTAATGAAGTAATTAATAGAATAGGGCTCCATCATCTTGAAGTTGCAGTCAGGTTTACGATACATTATATTGTTTATATGATTTCTATTGTTTTTTCCTCATAAATTATTAATGATATAATAATAATGCACCAGTCAATTGAAACGCCCGGTCCCGGGGGGGGGGGGGGGGGGGAAGGGGGAGAGGGGGAGGGGGGGTGGGTAACGGGGGTTTCACTTAACTGGTGCATAAATTATATTATCAGAAAAAAATGAAATCATGCTACTTTACGTTTTTGAGAAATGGTGTAAGTTTTTAACTTGTCCCTTAAGTTCTGTGTTGACGCCACAACAAGTCCAGTTTTTGATAGTTCTAGTTCCTCCTGTGCACTTTTAAATTCCCCCTCTCGGGCATGGAGATACTTTCTTATTAGTTCTTTAAATACCATTGTTACAATTTCTGGTCTGTAGATTTTTGATTCACACGATAAGCATTTGTAAAACTCGCTTGATAGTTCTAGATCGTTTAAAATACAGTCTTCAGCAATTTTAAGCATAGTACCACCATACCTTGTCAGTGATTTGGCGTTCACGAGTTCCCTTGTTTTGTTATCAAGGCAGCAGAGGAAGGTAAATAGCGTTGGAGAAGGAAAGCAAAGGCCGTCAGTTTCAGTTTGTGCCGTGTCCAGTTCGTTAAGAAATACAGAGTTGGACTTGATCTTGTTTTTTGTTTTTGTCAGTAAGGCAATTATCAATAAATTTCAGTTCATCTTCAACGTCTTTTCGCTTCTCGTTGCTGACTTCTCGCCCTCGTCCACTTAGTGCTCTCTTTCTTGTTTTCTTCATCCTACACAAGGAGGAGCCAGCAAAGCAGTATATTTTGTCTTTGCTTTCCTTATATATGCTATTGTCAGCACCACTGGAGGCGTCAGAAGCTTGATGTGATTCTGTTTTTTTACTTTCGTAAACAAGGGTGTGATATTCTTGGTAAACTACACAATGCAGGTGAGTGATAAAATTGTGGACTTCGCGAGCTGATCCAAATGACTTACCAAAAATACCATTCACTTCTTGTCTCTCCTTTGTACTTCTACCAGGCTTAAAATTGTCTAAATACTTTGACCAGGAAATACAAAGCTCTGCCTTCTTGTCTGCCTGTTTGATTTGTTTTCTCCGAAAAATGTCGACAGATCTTTTTTTCAGTGTTTCAAGCATTAGTGAAATCAGTGGAGTGAGCTTTTCTGAACACTCTGAGTATAAATTTAGAGCCTTTTCGTCTCCACATTCTGACAGTCTATGTTCAAGTTTCTCAATAATGACTGCCTTGTCAAATTTTAGGTTATCCTGCAGTGTGGTGAACTCGCTTTCTTGGATCTTTTTTTTCCTCTGCGTTTTTGTTAGACGAGTATTGCTTTCTTGTTGCTTACCATCGACCTCATCGTCTGAACTACAGCTTTCTTCTGAAGATACCTCATCACCTGACTCCGTTTCAACTTTTGACTCATGATAATTTAAATGTAAAACGTACTTTTCGTCGACAAAAGTAATCTTTACCGGCGACGCAGCCATTGTTGTTTTTGTTTTGGTTGTCACGCAAAGCACGGCAAGCCAATCCAATTTAGACTTCAACCAATCAGGTAACGAGTTTGAGGTTTCGTGCGCTATCATTGGCTGGTCGTGCTTTTCTAAAAATAGCTCACTCGCTAATCTGATGTATGACAGATCTATTATATAGATGGGACACTTCTAGTTATGTACTTCTGCATGCACGTATCTTGCCTTCCGACCTACAAGCACGCGTGTTAATGTCAAAATGCATGTACTATATGTATATGAGCTTTAGCTTTACTTTATAAGCTTAAATTGCTAAGATGATGAATGTAGTTGCGATAGTTTCGACGATAGCTTCTTGGAGCTTCGATCATCTCTGGCAAACCAAACAACTTTAATTATATTGTCCAACCAGTTCGCACTTTTCGTTCGTAGTTGTCTGATTCTCCCTTGGGCATTTTGCTTAATATCACTTTTCACGATACATTTACATTAATATATATAATATTACTAGTAAGTCAAGCATTAATTAATGTATTGATGTATCATATATTAAATTTTTATGCTATTCATTTTTTACTAGTATGTTTTATGATTTATAATTTTACTATCTCAATGATTAAGCTTACACCTATATTTACATTCAATTATTACAACAATATTAAATTTTAGTCAGGCTATTGCGGCGACTTCAATGTGTGCCAAGCCTGACTTTAATATTATATTTTATTGTACATGTATGTATGTTATTTGGTCTTCGGTGCCAAATTCAATTATTTGGTCTTCTGTGCCATATTTTATTTTATTTGGTCTTCTGTGCCATATTTATTTATTTGGTCTTCCGTGCCAAATTTATGTTTGTCTTCTGTACCATTTTATTTTATTTGGTCTTCTGTGCCATACATTATCTATTTTATTTTGGTCATTGGGGCCATAATTATGTTCCGCTGTTTATTATTCAGAAAGTATGTGCACCTATTATTTTATGGCAGTCATATTTTCTATTGTAGAATGTTTATGTCTATCTATATATTACATGTATTACGATATGTTATAACTATATATTAGGTGTGGTTAGTACAACCTATGCATGTGTTCCTATAATTATTGTATATGGGATGTGGGATGTTTTCATCTCTCTCTATATTTCATATTATATTCTACGTTCAGCACACCTGCACCAATGTATTTCATATTACCATATATTATTTGGCTATATTGTAGTAGGTTTATTTATTACAATTTATTGGCATCTGTATTTATTGTTTATGGCATTTATATTTTCTATTGATGATGTTTATGTCTATCTATCACATGTATTACTATATGCTATGCTATATATTTTCATCTTTATTACAAATTACCAATATTTATTGTTTATAGCATATTGTACATGTGTATATCATATATTTTTGAGGTGCTATATGGCCCTCAGTATTGTTGTGGAATGTTCCACTGTTTGAGGTGTGTACCTCTTGTTTTAATTGTGTTTATTAATACTGAGGGCTGTGTGGCTCTTCAGTACTGTTGTGGAATGTTCCACTGTTTGAGGTGTATGTGTACCTCTTGTTTTTAATTGTGTTATTAATACCGAGGGCTCCGTGGCTCTTCGATATTGTTGTGGAATGTTCCACTGTTTGAGGTGTGTACCTCTTGTTTTTAATTGTGTTATTAATACCGAGGGCTCCGTGGCTCTTCGATATTGTTGTGGAATGTTCCACTGTTTGAGGTGTGTACCTCTTGTTTTTAATTGTGTTTATTAATACTGAGGGCTGTGTGGCTCTTCGGTATTGTTGTGGACTGTTCCACTGTTTGAGGTGTGTACCTCTTGTTTTTAATTGTGTTATTAATACCGAGGGCTCTGTGGCTCTTCGGTATTGTTGTGGACTGTTCCACTGTTTGAGGTGTGTACCTCTTGTTTTTAATTGTGTTATTAATACCGAGGGCTCTGTGGCTCTTCGGTATTGTTGTGGACTGTTACACTGTTTGAGGTGTGTACCTCTTGTTTTTAATTGTGTTATTAATACCGAGGGCTCTGTGGCTCTTCGGTATTGTTGTGGACTGTTCCACTGTTTGAGGTGTGTACCTCTTGTTTTTGATTGTGTTATTAATACCGAGGGCTCTGTGGCTCTTCGGTATTGTTGTGGACTGTTCCACTGTTTGAGGTGTGTGCCTCTGGGGTTTTTTTTTTTTGGCATTTAAAGGAAAGCTTCGCGTCGACATTATTGTCTGACAGAATTTCCATGCCATGTTATAATTAGTTTTAATAAGTAAGTTTAACTAATGCCATTGCCATGTTTTTATTTATGTTGGCACTTATAAGGAACCGTTATTGCGTCGACCTACTGGTCTGACAGGTTTTCCTTGCCAGTTAATTTAATTTATTTTGCCATTATATACATTGTATATCATACGTAGCATCAAACCAAACTACTCATGTAAATTATATTCTGTTATAAGGTATGATTATATTATACAAAATTTGTATCATAATTTGTATATTATACCACCATATGCTATTAGCGCATCATATTTTTTTTTCTTTCTTATTTTACATTAATTGTAAAGCGCCATAGGATTTTTAGATTTGGCGCTATATAAATTTAGTTATTATTATTATCATATTCATTATATACATTGTATATCATATGTAGCATCAAACCATATTATTCAGGTAAATTATATTCTGTTATAATGTACGATTATGGTATATTAATATACACAATTTGTCCATTGTTTTATTGTGCTATGGGCTTTTGTGGTTACATATTCAGCATAGTTACTGACTTGAATATCTATCCATGTATTGTGCTATGGGCTATTGTTAGTACAATTCTTATTATTTACTACCTGCAGTTAGTCTAATTATCTTGCAGATTCCATGACTTATATGGGAAGATACAGACATGCAACCCAATTGAATGCAAAATTTGGAAATTTGAAATCAGCCATACCACTGGGAACGCATCTATTACTTTGCTGTCACCGGTGATCAAGTTCTGATGTAGAGTTATATACACATGTTCCACGTAATCGATTAGCCTTGATACTCCTAAGGTTGCAGTATTGCATGGTTGGGGGTACACGTTTCCATTTTTCCACAAAGTGGTTTTTGGGTTTTTCGTGTCCGGCTTTGCTGCCTGTGTAATCGATTACTTTACTGGTCTACCTTTAGTGGCATATACACTGTATCCAGAACCTCGAGCTGTTCTTTTGCTTGACCATAAGCCTTATCTGTGACAGATCTATAACATTTCCGCATACCTACAAGGGCTGCAGCTATCTTGAGTTTCATGTTATTATGATCTCGAAATGAGTCTGGAGAAATTGTATAAGAGTACGAGTCTGAGTAGCAGGGGCAGCAGTCTCATTATTTTGATATTGCCTTCATTTCTATCTGTTCGTTCATGAGTTCATTAATTATTTAGTTATCAAGGAGAGTATGAGTCTGAATAGCAAGGGCAGCAGTCTCATTTCCTTTTGATATTGCCTTCATTACAATCTGTTCATTCATTCATTATTTATTTATCAAGAAGAGTGCGAGTCTGAGTAGCAAGGGCAGCAGTCTCATTATTCTCTTCATTACTATCTGTTGATTCATTATTTCATTAAATATACATCAACGAGTATAAGAGTCTTATTAACAAGGACATCTGTCTCCTTATATTCTTTTGATATTGCTTTTATTTACAATATGTGGCACAGCAGCAGTTTTTACTGTGACTTGAAAGGCCACTGTTGTTGGTGCTGTTTTTTCCCTTGGGTGGGGCGAGCTCCATAATTTCTTGAATTATGTTGTTTTTGGCGTTTTTGTGGCCCTCACCTTTACTGGGCCAGGAAAAAATGTTAAATATTGTAAATAACATATTTGGTTTGACAAATTAGTAATTTATTAAAGCGGCTATGGGCTTTTGTCCATAGCCAATTACGTCATATTGGAATTTGTCTTTATCAGGAGAATTATCCCAGTAAAGAAGCAGCGGGAAAAGCAGCACCTTTTTGTCCATATGACATAGGCAGGGGAGGAAAAAACATAAACAAAATATTTGCTCGCGAATAGGATTTTTATGTTTTTTCTCTGACTGCATTTGCTGTTAAGTTATATTAATATGCATGACATTAGTTGTTGGCATGACAACATCCGGGCATGTTATATTGGGGTCAAGTTCAAGGCTATTGAGACTACCCCCCTCTGGGAATCTAACCCACGTGAGTGAGTGTGGTTTGCAGCGTGCAATTCACGCCAGATCCTTGATCAGCCAAGACGTTGTTTATCACCCGCCTCCTCCCCTTTGTCCTCCTCATATTGCCTGGATGTAGCATCGTCTATTTGCTATGCCATTGCGTTTTTGTGGCCCTCACCTTTACTGGGCCAGGAAAAAATGTTAAATATTGTAAATAGCATATTTGATTTGACAAATTAGTAATTTATTAAAGCGGCTATGGACTTTTGTCACATTTCATGTCTGCCATCGGGATGGTATAAAATAAATCCGGGGGTGGTACTCCCATATATGGGTTATACGGGGACGTGCCGCTGAACAGGGTATGCATGGTTTTTGGCCTCTCTGTCCTGAACAGGGTATAAACATGTATATTTATACCCCGGGGGGTATAAATGCAGAAGTCTTTTAATTTTCTTTGAATATTTGTTCGAAGATTCACATAAAGTTGACTACAAAGTCTACAAATGAGTTTTGTTACCCTATAAGTAGAAGTGATAACTGGAATATTGCAGGAGTATAAAGACTGGCAATGATGTGTAATGTACAGTGACCATAGTAGTATATTCTAAGTACCTACAATACACACGAATATATAATGAGATATGGACGAGAAAAAGGGGTGCCATACCTTTCGTTCGACTGCTAAAAGCTGGGTTGAAATGAAGAAAACAGGACATTCCTCCCATTCTACAAGTGAATTCCAAGGGGCAGGGAATTCTAGAACGGACCACACAGCGTGCTTGTGTACACATCGTACAACCTTTAAATCGACCACATTAAGGGGGGGGGGGGGGGGGGGGGATCTCTAGTACGCACCATTATATTGGGAACAAACAAACAAAATATTTGCGTCGATTCTGTTCTGATCCCGCCTAGCGATCAAGGACAACTACTAGTAAAGGTGTCAACTTGAATATTTTATGAGACTAGAGAAGAATTATGCAAATGATTCCCGTCTTGTAGTTCAATATTTTTGGCCCACTCGACTATGTACAACTTTGGCCACAGTCCACAAGGGATTTTAAGTCACACTCGACTGAGTGTATCACAACTTTGGCTATATTCACAATGGTTTTTAGGCCATTCGGCCGTACTAACGGATGGCAATCTTTAGCAAGAACACACAGCGTGCAAAACCGTATCTTGGGCTCGATAAGGGATGGGAACACATGAACAGCGTGCAAAACTGTATCTGGGGCTCGATAAGGGATGGGAACACATGAACTGCATGCAAAACTGTATTTGGGGCTCGATAAGGGATGGGAACACATGAACAGCGTGCAAAACTGTATTTGGGGCTCGATAAGGGATGGGAACACATGAACAGCATGCAAAACTGTATCTGGGGCTCGATAAGGGATGGGAACACATGAACTGCATGCAAAACTGTATTTGGGGCTCGATAAGGGATGGGAACACATGAACAGCATGCAAAACTGTATCTGGGGCTCGATAAGGGATGGGAACACATGAACAGCATGCAAAACTGTATCTGGGGCTCGATAAGGGATGGGAACACATGAACTGCATGCAAAACTGTATTTGGGGCTCGATAAGGGATGGGAACACATGAACAGCGTGTAAAACTGTATCTGGGGCTCGATAAGGGATGGGAACACATGAACAGCATGCAAAACTGTATCTGGGGCTCGATAAGGGATGGGAACACATGAACAGCATGCAAAACCGTATCTTGGGCTCGATAAGGGATGGGAACACATGAACAGCATGCAAAACTGTATCTGGGGCTCGATAAGGGATGGGAACACATGAACAGCATGCAAAACTGTATCTGGGGCTCGATAAGGGATGGGAACACATGAACAGCATGCAAAACTGTATCTGGGGCTCGATAAGGGATGGGAACACATGAACAGCGTGTAAAACTGTATCTGGGGCTCGATAAGGGATGGGAACACATGAACAGCGTGTAAAACTGTATCTGGGGCTCGATAAGGGATGGGAACACATGAACTGCATGCAAAACTGTATCTGGGGCTCGATAAGGGATGGGAACACATGAACAGCGTGTAAAACTGTATCTGGGGCTCGATAAGGGATGGGAACACATGAACAGCGAGCAAAACTGTATCTGGGGCTCGATAAGGGATGGGAACACATGAACAGCGTGTAAAACTGTATCTGGGGCTCGATAAGGGATGGGAACACATGAACAGCGTGTAAAACTGTATCTGGGGCTCGATAAGGGATGGGAACACATGAACACAGCGTGCAAAACTGTATTTGGGGCTCGATAAGGGATGGGAACACATGAACAGCGTGCAAAACTGTATCTGGGGCTCGATAAGGGATGGGAACACATGAACAGCGTGCAAAACTGTATCTGGGGCTCGATAAGGGATGGGAACACATGAACAGCGTGCAAAACTGTATTTGGGGCTCGATAAGGGATGGGAACACATGAACTGCATGCAAAACTGTATTTGGGGCTCGATAAGGGATGGGAACACATGAACAGCATGCAAAACTGTATCTGGGGCTCGATAAGGGATGGGAACACATGAACAGCGTGCAAAACTGTATTTGGGGCTCGATAAGGGATGGGAACACATGAACTGCATGCAAAACTGTATTTGGGGCTCGATAAGGGATGGGAACACATGAACTGCATGCAAAACTGTATTTGGGGCTCGATAAGGGATGGGAACACATGAACAGCATGCAAAACTGTATCTGGGGCTCGATAAGGGATGGGAACACATGAACAGCGTGCAAAACTGTATTTGGGGCTCGATAAGGGATGGGAACACATGAACTGCATGCAAAACTGTATTTGGGGCTCGATAAGGGATGGGAACACATGAACTGCATGCAAAACTGTATTTGGGGCTCGATAAGGGATGGGAACACATGAACAGCATGCAAAACTGTATTTGGGGCTCGATAAGGGATGGGAACACATGAACAGCGTGCAAAACTGTATTTGGGGCTCGATAAGGGATGGGAACACATGAACAGCGTGCAAAACTGTATTTGGGGCTCGATAAGGGATGGGAACACATGAACAGCGAGCAAAACTGTATCTGGGGCTCGATAAGGGATGGGAACACATGAACAGCGTGCAAAACTGTATTTGGGGAAGTACGAACACACAGCGTACTAATGCACAGGGACTCGTCGCTAACAAGGGAAATAGGGAGGTTCGCCGTCGTTGACAAGCTGGTATAACTGGAGGTGCCGTACAAGTCAACTGGAGCTGGTAAAACTGCACGGCTGGTACAACTGGAGTTGGCGTAGCCGGACTTGTAGCTGGTTCAGGTCGAGGGAGCTGAACGTCCATGGCGTGGTGTACTTTCAGAGACTTGATCGGAGCGATGTACTTCGAGTAGTCTTCGAATGAACTGCCACAAAGGCGCACGAGGGCTGTAATATATGTAGCGCAGTAAAAACTTTCAGTAAAAGTCGCACCAAAACTTGCAGTAAGTCGCACCAAAACTTGCAGTAAAAGTCGCACCAAAACTTGCAGTACAAGTCGCATTAAAAACTTGCAGTACAAGTCGCATCAATACTAACCTGAGTATCAGGCTTTTTTGACGGAGGGGGAGAGAAAAAGAAAGGAGGAAGAGAAGGGAAGAAAAGCCTGACACAGACCTATTGATTTGAGCCTTCCGCCCCCTCGCAGCACGATACATATATCTGGAAATAACAACCAATCAAAATCACTTCCGCTTTGCCAACTGTCATGTCAAGACTGTCGTATGTCAAGGAGCTTGACCTTCAGTGCTGTTGGAGTTTTTAAAACCGTTTCAGTACGTTCTACAAGCACCGTTTATATCTTCTTCAATTTGGTTTTATCGTGCTACCCTCGTTAAATAAAGTCCTTACTTACTTATAAGATGAAAATAAGAAACAGCTGATAAATCGGCCTGTCGGCAAAACCCCAAGCACGTCGTTTTTGTTAGACAAAGTTCTTGTTATTTCTTCAATTGAATTACAGGAAGGGCTTCATAGCTCCTTCTAGAGCCTGTCTAAATTATTTTCAATCATAAATAAAAGGAAATCGAGCTTATTCTTGTAGAATACGATGTATAATTTCCGGTCGGCTGTGACGTTTCCCTGGGGACGTTTCAAGCCTTTGTGTTTTATCCAATCATATCAACGTCCAGAATCTGGACGGCTGACACGGGCAGATCAATGCACTTGTGTCAGGCCTTCTTCCTCTTTCTTCTCCCCGGGCCTCTCCCCCTCCCCTTTCCTTTTTGAAGGCCTGATACTCAGGTTACATCAATACTTGCAGTAAAAGTCGCACCAAAACTTGCAGTAAGTCGCACCAAAACTTGCAGTAACAGTCGCATCAAAACTTGCAGTACAAGTCGTATCAAAACTTGCAGTAAAAATCCACTCCAAAACTTGCAGTAAAAGTGCATCAAAACTTGCAGTACAAGTCGCATCAAAACTTGCAGTAAAAGTCGCACCAAAACTTGCAGTAAGTCGCACCAAAACTTGCAGTAACAGTCGCATCAAAACTTGAAGTACAAGTCGTATCAAAACTTGCAGTACAAATCCACTCCAAAACTTGCAGTAAAAGTGCATCAAAACTTGCAGTAACAGTCGCATCAAAACTTGCAGTAAAAGTCGCATCAAAACTTGCAGTACAATTAAGTCGCATCAAAACTTGCAGTAACAGTCGCATCAAAATTTACGGTAAACATCGCATCAAAACTTGCAGTACAAGTCGCATCAAAACTTGCAGTACAAGTCGCATCAAATCTTGCAGTACAAGTCGCATGAAAACTTGAAGTACAAGTCGCATCAAAACTTGCAGTAACAGTCGCATCAAAATTTACGGTAAACATCGCATCAAAACTTGCAGTACAAGTCGCATCAAAACTTGCAGTAAAACTCGTATGAAAACTTGCAGTAAAAGTCGCATGAAAACTTGCAGTACAATTAAGTCGCACCAAAACTTGCAGTAACAGTCGCATCAAAACTTGAAGTACAAGTCGTATCAAAACTTGCAGTAAAAATCCACTCCAAAACTTGCAGTAAAAGTGCATCAAAACTTGCAGTAACAGTCGCATCAAAACTTGCAGTAAAACTCGTACGAAAACTTGCAGTACAAGTCGCATCAAAATTTACGGTAAATATCGCATCAAAACTTGCATTAAAAGTCGCATCAAAACTTGCAGTACAAGTCACATCAAAACTTGCGGTAAAAGTCGCATCAAAACTTGCAGTACAAGTCGCATCAAAACTTGCAGTATAAGTCGCATCAAAACTTGCAGTAAAAGTCGCATCAAAACTTGCAGTACAATTAAGTCGCATGAAAACTTGAAGTAAAAGTCCACTCCAAAACTTGCAGTAAAACTCGTATGAAAACTTGCAGTACAAGTCGCATGAAAACTTGCAGTACAAGTCGCATCAAATCTTGCAGTACAAGTCGCATGAAAACTTGCGGTAAAACTCGCATCAAAACTTGCATTAAAATTCGCACCAAAACTTGCAGTACAAGTCGCATCAAAACTTGCAGTAAAAGCCGCATCAAAACTTGCAGTAAAAGCCGCACCAAAACTTGCAGTAAAAGCCGCATCAAAACTTGTAGTACAAGTAGCATAATATAAAAAACTTGCAAATCACACTAAAAGTGTTCATGTCCCTTAGGTGGCTCCGTACACAAGCCCATCGGGGCGCCAAGTGTGCAATATCAGCGGCAATATCAGACCGAATGGGGAAAAGAAAATTACTGTTCTTTATTTATGAAGAGCAAAACAATCAGAAAGAAATGTCAGCTTGTAATTTACATTTTGCTACCCTAAAGTGACTCGCTATTCTTTCATGCTTTTTATTTCAATCAACGTAAAAATATTGATATTGTTGCTGCTGTTTGTACATGCACGTTAGACACCGTTAAATGCCATAGACCTCCCGTCCCCCTTTCCCCGACGATACGAGTAAAACTAACAAATACATTCAACGAATTATAGACTGTGAACAGTCCCCCTTTTCCCTCCAGACTCAGTCGAAAGAGAGAGAAAGCAATCCGGACGCGATAACCCATCTTTCCCAATCAAGAGTTTCCAATAAAGCACTTATCGCTTGACCCTGGAATATAAATAAGAACAGGCATGAGTTCCTTTAGCACAATTGCAAGGTTTACACTCACTACTACTCCTACTTATCATGCAAACCTTTTCATAGTTTTCTTTACCACTATTGCATGGCTTACACTCACTTCTTACTTACCATGCAAACATTTTCCTTGGCAATCCATGCTTTCCTTAGCACTAATGCATGGTTTATACTGACTTCCTACTTGCCATGAAACATTTTCCTTGCTCAGTTTCTTTAGAACTATTGCAAGGTTTACACTCACTTACTACTTACCATGGAAACGTTTTACTTGCTTTCTTTAGCACTAATGCATGGTTTACACTCACTTCTTACCTACCATGGAACTTTTTCCTTGCTTTCTTTAGAACTACTGCAATGTTTACACTCACTCCCTAGTTACCATGGAAACTTTTTGCTTGCTTTCTTTAGCACTAATGCATGGTTTACACTCACTTCTTACCTACCATGGAACTTTTTCCTTGCTTTCTTTAGAACTACTGCAATGTTTACACTCACTCCCTAGTTACCATGGAAACGTTTTGCTTGCTTTCTTTAGTACTAATGCATGTTTCACACTCACTTCCTACTTACCATGAAACTTTTTCCTTGCTCTCTTTAGAACTACTGCAAGGTTTACACGCACACCTACTTACCATGGAAAGGTCTACACTCACTTCCTACTTACCATGGAAACGTTTTCCTTGCTTTCTTTACCACTATTCCAACGTTTACACTCACTCCCTAATTACCATGGAAACTTTTTCCTTGCTTTCATTACCACTATTGCAAGGTTCACACTCACTTCCTAGTTACCATGGAAACATTTTACTTGCTTTCTTTAGAATTATTGCAAGGTTTACACTCACTTCCTACTTACCATGGAACTTTTTCCTTGCTTTCTTTAGAACTAATGCAAGGTTTACACGCACACCCTACTTAACATGGAAACGTTTTCCTTGCTTTCTTTACCACTATTGCAAGGTTTACACTCACTTCCTACTTAACATGGAAACGTTTTCCTTGCTTTCTTTTCCACTATTGCATGGTTTACACTCACTTCCTATTTACCATGGAAACATTTTACGTGCTTTCTTTAACACTAATGCATGGTTTACATTCACTTCCTACTTACCATGGAAACATTTTCCTTGCTTTCTTTAGAACTACTGCAAGGTTTACACGCATACTCTACTTACCATGTAAACTTTTTCCTTGCTTTCTTTACCACTATTGCAAGGTTTACACTCACTTCCTACTTACTATGAAACTTTTTCCTTGCTTTCTTTAGAACTACTGCAAGACATACACTCACTTCCTACTTAACATGGAAATGTTTTCCTTGCTTTCTTTACCACTATTGCATGGTTTACACTCACATCCTACTTACTATGAAACTTTTTCCTTGCTTTCTTTAGAACTACTGCAAGACATACACTCACTTCCTACTTAACATGAAACTGTTTCCTTGCTTTCATTAGAACTACTGCAAGGTTTACACTCACTTCCTACTTACCACGAAACGTTTTCCTTGCTTTCTTTAGCATTAATGCATGGTTTACACTCACTTCCTACTTACCATGGAAACGTTTTCCTTGCTTTCTTTAGAACTAATGCAAGGTTTACACTCACTTCCTACTTACCATGAAACGTTTTACTTGCTTTCTATAGAACTACTGCAAGGTTTACACTCACTTCCTACTTAACATGAAACGTTTTCCTTGCTTTCTATAGAACTACTGCAAGGTTTACACGCACACCCTACTTACCATGAAACATTTTCCTTGCTTTCTCTAGCACTAATGCATGGTTTACACTCATTTCCGACTACCATGGAAACGTTTTCCTTGCTTTCTTTAGAACTACTGCAAGGTTTACACTAACTCCCTACTTACCATGGAAACTTTTTCCTTGCTTTCTTTCTTTCTTTAGCATTAATGCATGGTTTACACTCACTTCCTACTTACCATGGAAACGTTTTCCTTGCTTTCTTTAGAACTAATGCAAGGTTTACACTCACTTCCTACTTACCACGAAACGTTTTCCTTGCTTTCTTTAGCATTAATGCATGGTTTACACTCACTTCCTACTTACCATGGAAACGTTTTCCTTGCTTTCTTTAGAACTAATGCAAGGTTTACACTCACTTCCTACTTACCATGAAACGTTTTCCTTGCTTTCTATAGAACTACTGCAAGGTTTACACGCACACCCTACTTACCATGAAACATTTTCCTTGCTTTCTCTAGCACTAATGCATGGTTTACACTCATTTCCGACTTACCATGGAAACTTTTTCCTTGCTTTCTTTAGAACTACTGCAAGGTTTACACTAACTCCCTACTTACCATGGAAACTTTTTCCTTGCTTTCTTTACCACTATTGCAAGGATTACACTCACTTCCTACTTACCATGGAAACGTTTTACTTGCTTTCTTTAGAATTATTGCAAGGTTTACACTCACTTCCTACTTACCATGGAAACGTTTTACTTGCTTTCTTTAGAACTACTGCAAGGTTTACACTCACTTCCTACTTACCACGAAACGTTTTCCTTGCTTTCTTTAGCACTAATGATGGTTTACACTCACTTCCGACTTACCATGGAAACTTTTTCCTTGCTTTCTTTGGAACTACTGCAAGGGTTACACTCTCACTCCCTACTTATCATGGAAACGTTTTCCTTGCTTTCTTTAGCACTATTGCAAGGTTTACACTCACTTCCGACTTACCATGAAACTTTTTCCCTGCTTTCTTTAGTACTATTGCAAGGTTTACACTCACTTCCTACTTACCATGAAACTTTTCCCCTGCTTTCTTTAGTACTATTGCAAGGTTTACACTCACTCCCAACTTACCATGAAACTTTTCCCCTGCTTTCTTTAGTACTATTGCAAGGTTTACACTCACTTCCTACTTACCATGAAACTTTTTCCCTGCTTTCTTTAGTACTATTGCAAGGTTTACACTCACTTCCTACTTACCATGAAACTTTTCCCCTGCTTTCTTTAGTACTATTGCAAGGTTTACACTCACTCCCAACTTACCATGGAAACTTTTTGCTTGCTTTCTTTAGCACTAATGCATGGTTTACACTCACTTCCTACTTACCATGAAACTTTTTCCTTGCTTTCTTTACCACTGTTACTGTGACGTCATGCCTTAGGTCGAATTACGTTTATATTCCGTGTGACCCTTCGTTAGTCATTTAGTTAGACGACGCGTGTACCAGAGATCAACGCCGCGAATGTTGGTATGTTTCTTTTTGATTCTATTGTAACTATTGTAATCATTTAGCTATATCGGTTGTATCAGTTATTTGAGTATGTTCACATCTATCATTGTTTCACGAATCAATTGTATCGTATAATGCTTCATAGAGTTCGTAAGATTGCTGCGACGATTAGTTCGATAGTATACATGATGAATAATGTTCAGTATAATTGTAGTATAATTGTAGCCATGAATTATGTCATTGTATTAATGTAGTACGGTCACTGATTGTGTTTCAGTTGACCTTTCGCCACAAATAAAGACTAGTGACAATCGATGTGGTCGAATGAATAATAAGACAACTCGCGTTCTAACCCCGCAACAACCACTATTGCAAGCCGGGTTTATACTCACTTCCTAGTTACCATGGAAACGTTTTCCTTGCTTTCTTTAGTACTATTGCAAGGTTTACACTCACTTCCTACTTACCATGAAACTTTTTCCTTGCTTTCTTTAGCACTACTAATGCATGGTTTACATTCACATCCTATTTACTATGAAACTTTTTCCTTGCGTTTCTTTAGAACTACTGTAAGGTTTACACTCACTTCCTACTTACCATGGAAACTTTTTCCTTGCTTTCTTTAGCACTACTAATGCATGGTTTACACTCACTTCCTACTTACCATGAAACATTTTCCATGCTTTCTTTAGTACTATTGCACGGTTTACACTCACTTCATACTTACCATGAAACTTCTTCCTTGCTTTCTCCCTTTCTTTTGCACTATTGCAAGGTTTACACTCACTTCCTACTTACCATGAAACTTCTTCCTTGCTTTCTCCCTTTCTTTTGCACTATTGCAAGGTTTACACTCACTTCCTACTTACCATGGAAACTTTTTCCTTGCTTTCTTTAGTACTATTGCAAGGTTTACACTCACTTTCTACTTACCATGGAAACATTTTCCTTGCTTTCTTTAGCACTACTAATGCATGGTTTACACTCACTTCCTACTTACCATGAAACATTTTCCTTGCTTTCTTTAGTACTATTGCATGGTTTACACTCACTTCCTACTTACCATGAAACTTCTTCCTTGCTTTCTCCCTTTCCTTTGCACTATTGCAAGGTTTACACTCACTTCCTACTTACTATGGAAACTTTTTCCTTGCTTTCTTTAGTACTATTGCAAGGTTTACACTCACTTCCTACTTACCATGGAAACTTTTTCCTTGCTTTCTTTACTACTATTGCAAGGATTACACTCACTTCGTACTTACCATGGAAGCGTTTTCCTTGCTTTCTTTACCACTATTCCAAGGATTCCTCTCACTTCCTACTTACCATGGAAACGTTTTACTTGCTTTCTTTAGAATTATTGCAAGGATTACACTCACTTCCTACTTACCATGGAAGCGTTTTCCTTGCTTTCTTTACCACTATTCCAAGGATTACTCTCACTTCCTATTTACCATGGAAACGTTTTACTTGCTTTCTTTAGAATTATTGCAAGGTTTACACTCACTTCCTATTTACCATGGAAACGTTTTACTTGCTTTCTTTAGAACTACTGCAAGGTTTACACTCACTTCCTACTTACCACGAAACGTTTTCCTTGCTTTCTTTAGCACTATTGCATGGTTTACACTCACTTCCTACTTACCATGAAACTTCTTCCTTGCTTTCTTTAGCACTATTGCATGGTTTACACTCACTTCCTACTTACCATGAAACTTCTTCCTTGCTTTCTCCCTTTCTTTTGCACTACTGATGCATGGTTTACACTCACTTCCTACTTACCATGAAACATTTTCCTTGCTTTCTTTAGTACTATTGCAAGGTTTACACTCACTTCCTACTTACCATGCAAACTTTTTCCTTGCTTTCTTTTGTCCAAACTTTTTCCGTTCAACTATTCTTGGGTCTCTTATCAAAAGTCCCGCTGCAAGTAGAGCAAAGTGTGCTAATAATGCAGGGTGTAGTGATAATGATTAACATGTCTAAGATGTCGTTGTAAAGTAATGAAGATGATCAATGATGTGTGTGATCGGTCGTTGTCATGATAATAATACTAGTGTAGTTAAATACCTTCAAGTAATAGAGTTTGGAAATCAACAGATACATGAAGCAGAGCTCTACTTATCGCCAATCGTATAGCACCAGCCTGACCTGCAAACAGTGAAGAGATAAAGCCTGTGTAGCTGACTGATGTGAGCCGAATGAAGGCAGAGGAATGATACCTACCTGTAGGTCCCCCACCAACAACATTACACTCAGCATCGTACTGTCCAATACCTTCAACAACGTGGAACGGGAACACAATCTGTTGCCTGAAGTTAGAAACGTACATATGTAAACCTACTAACAGTGAGGGTAAGGGAGAATCAAAAGAAGAGAGCTGCTTCGATTTTCTATTTCTTGGTCTAAGGAAAATAAAACGGTTTTCCGTGTTATATTTAAGGAATATAAGACAGTTTTCCGTGTTATATACTCTGATCTAAACACGCGGGATGTTGGGAGAACACGAGAGAAGCGTAGGAAACCACGACGCGTAGCGGAGTGGTTTCCAGCTTCTCAAGTGTTCTCCCAACATCCCAAGTGTTTAGATCAGAGTATATAACACGGAAAACTGTCTTATATTTCTTTTATAAAATAACTACAATGATTTCTTTTTGAAAAAACCCTTTATTTACGCGAGATTCTACTGATCAAATTTGCAATTCTCCTGAAAAGCGTCAGAAATCGCCCATCGTCCAATCAAATATCACGAAAGAAATCAAATTGGCAAGCGACTCGACAACTTTTATCTGTTCCGTTTTAGTGTTTTGACAGGAAAAACGTTTTCAAGAATGCTATTTTCTGTCAGAAAATTAAAGAAGAATGCTTCTTACGGCTTCCTTTATCAGTTTGTGTATCCTGTGAATACGAAAAACGAAGAAAAGCTGAGCTAATGAAGACGAATCGCCAACTTTTTGAAATATTTGACAACTAGATGAATGAGCACGAAGTCAGGTAGCCAAATAAGGCAACAGTTTTTGTCGTAATTTTGAATCTTTTCAGCGTTTTTCTCGACAAGAATGTATAAACGATGGACGTTTTTGAGACAATTGACAATATTTTTTCTCTTTGACATATTTTACTAGAGATATTTTCAGGCGAACACTTGTCAATTTGTAGCTACAAGAATCGCTCTGTTTTGTGAGTAAGTTCAATACGGCTATCGTTGCTTGGTATTTTCAGTCGTTAACTTGAGAAAATATTTGTAGCTATAGAACTCAAAGAACGATTAGTATGTGATTGAGAAAACTGAACAGTTAGATTATTTAGTTCTCTTCGTTTATAATGTGATTTGTGGACAAAAGTGGACGATTCGTCGCCAGTTTTTGGTGTATTTGAAGCGTCGTTTGAAGCTCAATTCTTGCAAATTTTCGGTTTCAAAGCAGCAAAATCACATCTAGATAGAACTTGAAAACAAGAAAAACTAATTGTATGGCTTTTGTTGTATATATTTTTATTAAATAAAACATGTTTAACAGCAGAAAAATATTTATTTGGTGTCGATCAAATCCACTGCATCACTTCAAGGTCGTTCAAGGTCATGACGTAGCGTGTTTAGATACTCTCATCTAAAACGGTGTTTTGACCAATCAGAGCGCACGTTATATCTAAATTATTTTATAAAAACTGATCTAAACACGCATGATGTTGGGAGAACACGTCGAGAAAAGCGTAGAAAACCACGAGTAGTATATTTGGTATGACTCGAGTCCCCTTTAGTAGGTGGTTTTACAAATTAGTAGGTGGAAGTAGGTGGACATGGAAGTGAGGCCTGAAAGGGGGAGGTTTTAACATATTCGTGCTAAGGTACTATGTGGATATTAGGGCTAAATATAAATAATGAATGACTATAATATATTCGTGCTAAATATGAATAATTGATGTGGATATTAGGGCTAAATATAAATAATTAACGACTCTATAATATATGTGTGCTAAATATGAATAATTGATGTGGATATTAGTGCTAAATATAAATAATTAATGACTCTATAATATATTCGTGCTAAATATGAATAATTGATGTGAATATTAATGCTAAAGACCCAAAATGGAACGGGGGAGAGGTAGGGAGGGATCTATTATTTCTAACCTAAGTCTAACCCGCTCGTTCCCTCTGAGACCTCATTTAAACACCAGAAACACTTGCGAGCGTGCGATATACAGGTGTATAAATGGGGCCTCCTGCTGATTGTGCGCTGGTCAAAGACAATCCAGTATCGCAATCGAATTTTACTGGTGCCTGTACCGCGAATTACGCGCTCGGTGATCTGCCCACGCTTTTCAGCTAGCAGGCACTTCTACTTCAGAGAAACTCCTACTTGGTCCGGCTTTCATGTACAACTTCAAAGGGCACTTGGAAGCCGTTAACCTATACAACATTTACAAATAAACTCAAACTGACATTAGACCAATGTGGGATTGACAACACCGTGTACTTTTGCAGTAAAATGTATGGTATGATGGCATCCGATATATGTCAGCTGAATATTTGATTTTGTAAGATTTACAAATTAAAATTTGTAAGCTTAATTTATTCTCTATCTTAGCATTTGCTATGTTATATTTTTTATTGAAATATGAACATGTTACAGTTCTAGAGTAATAAAAGAAATATTCCTACGGAACTGACAGTGTTATTATACTTTTACAGACATGGCACATTCCCAGTTGCATTGATGGTGTAAAACCTAGATCTATTATGCTGGATGTCAAAGTGCAAAAGTTGAAGCTGGACCTAAGAAGAAGAAAAGAAAAGTGACTGGTGTAACGAGCATAGTAGTGTACAAGCCATTCAAACAGCCATTGTATTGTCTAGACCTGCCAGCAATACTTACACCAGTGTTCAAAGTGAACAAGTGCCACAGTCATCAGGCAGTGTGAGAATATGGCCACAGGAAGATGAAGACATCCCATTAGTGGACACAAAGCTTGGTGTGGTACCAATATTATGAATGCTAATAAAACAGAGGCCCTTGCAATTTGGTAATAAGACATGCTTGCAATCATACATAATTGATTGATGTTTCCAGCTACAGTTAAAACAATTAAGTACTCGATCGAAGTAATGAAATTCTTTAACTCTTCGTATAGCCCTCTACATCTACCCTCAAATTGCGTATCTGCTTACTGCTTTTTAACTCCTTTATTTTTGAAAATTGCCCTTTATTCCTAAGAAATGCAAGTAATGCAACTCGACAACCTAATGGAGTTAGTAAGTCCTGTATAACAATTTTTTTATCGCATTAGCTCATCCCCATGCTCTAGTAAATCTAAAAGACCAGACTGCCTTACCAGTTCCTTATCAGAAATAGACTCTTGAAACAGACAACTCACATGAATGATTTCCCCTGAGGGTGAAATAACAACATTCCCCTTATATGTTGTGTGGCTCTTAAAAGACGAATAGAGTTTACTATTTAATACCATGCTAGAGTGTGCCTGCACTTTGATTTCAGCAACATCTATTACGTGTATGCCACGACACTTTGGGTATAATTCCTTATTTAAAGCACTTGGGCATATGTTTATTAATGTTGGCCCTAGATGGAAAATACAGAAAATTTGTCCAGGAAATAAACACTCTACTAATTGTTGAAATTGATATGTTCAATTATTTAGCTAAAATGTGATTGAAACACCCAATCCTCAATTTATAAACAAATAAATAAAACTGATCACACAAACTGAGTTTACATGTCTTAAGAATGTTCCTCAATTGCTCTACATCTGAACTTCCCTTGTTCCTTACTCTTTGCATCTGAGACCTATTTATCTGAGACCTATTTATCTGAGACCTATTTATCCGAGACCTATTTATCTGAGACCTATTTATCTGAGACCTATTTATCTGAGACCTATTTATCTGAGACCTATTTATCTGAGACCTATTTATCTGAGACCTATTTATCTGAGACCTATTTATATTATAAACAAGACGCTCTACTAGCGTGAACTTGGGCTTCTTAATAAAGCTGTTTTGATAGACCTAATAGCTTGTATCATCATACAGAAGTAGTTTTAGCCTACATGTATTACTTGCAGAATTTAAGTCACTCGTTGCGTGACTCAGTAGAGCATGCATACGTAATTAGCTTCAACACTCACACTCCTAGCTGACAAGCTGGCGAAGCACATTTCGATTACCTTGCAAGAAACGATTTCACAAACTCAATAAAATTACGATCGAGTTCTTACTAAGCCACAGACATCTGTTAGAAATACACTTTCAGACAGAATTGCAAGGCCAAAAAGTATTCTCTAGGATATTTGCATATTTAGTAAGCAGTATTAATGAACGACTCAACTGGCTCGAGCAAGGGAGCACGGCAAAATCCTTTTTGAATGCTGCTGGTGATTTGATTTATCGTTACGTACGTCTGCCATCTTGAATTTCGTTGATAAGCTGCTGACCACAACTTCCGTATACTCAAAAATTGGAACGATACAGAGAAGATTAGCATGCGCATGCGCTATGGTGACCACTTGCACATTTGGCGTAGAAACACAAAAATAACCGTCTGTAATCTTAAACTTGGGCATTCCACAGGAAGCCCAAGTAATTATTTATTATAGTGTCCCCAAGGTGCGTCCCCAATTAGTTGTATAAACTAAATATATCGACACTGAAATAAACTCATTAATATTATTATTTATTATTATTACGAGTACATATGTTCTGCTGTAGGTTTAAGAGCAATGAATGTAACTTCAAGAACATTAAATGAGGGAAATCCTGTGTGAAACCTGACCATTTTATCAGGCATGGCTTGTAACTGCATGTAATAATAATAATAATATAATAACCTTTATTAACGTGTCAATTTACCTAGCTTACACAAGTGTAAACTAATTGAGGACACCTATATCTACCTAAAATCTACACCCATACCCAAAGCCCCACCTAATTTCCCCAACCCCTCCCCCCTGTAAAATGTTTGCTTCATCATAAGTTTTTCCAGCTGCTCAATCCTTCCTTGGGCAGCTTCTAGAATTCGTGTTGAGGTTTCAATCCTGGGGTGTGTATAGTCGTGCATGTTCATCAGTTTACAGTGGGGGTGAAGATAATTGAGGACAGATTCTCTGGCATAGTGGGTATAAAGTCGTTTACTTGTAGGCCGTTTTCATGAGCATTCTCGACTGAAACTAAGCAATAATATAACAAATAAATAATGCCCTTCTGACTTCATAAAAACATTCTGACAACTACCTATAACAGTAACTGGTTCGATGTTTAGAGGTTCGTCAGACCTAGACACGTGCACGCGATACTTTGGTGATCTCAGTTCTCTTTTGGGGCGACTTTGCCCAGTGGAATATCGACGGTACGGCACCTTTGGCCAGATTTCGTTTACCATTGAGTGTTGTCTTGATATCTGAGGGTTTAAAATGCTTGGAACAAACCCTAGTACTGTTCGTGATCTGGAGAAACAATGACAGCAAAAATGTAAACAAACTCAACATGGCCTCACGAAGGTCACGATTCCTTCGCTTACCTTGAAAGATTTTCCAACATCACGCCGAATTTTTAAAATCCATTGCTTTCTCAATGATATGTCTCTAGGAATTGGATGAAAAGCGATACTAGAATCGACTTTTAGACCTATTGTTCTGGCATAAAGGAACACAAGTGATCTTTGTTCGGCGTGACAAATTTACCACGCGTGACCTCGTTCTGATGTTAAAAACTGTGACGTAAAATCAAGATGGCCGCCGTGTGATAAAAGCGAATTACAATCCCTCTCGGTCTCAGATTTCAGATTCAGATTTCAGATGCCAACGTTTTTTGAAATAGGTGTATACGACAAAGGACATTCAGTCAGTCTACGGTGAGTAAATCTTCAGTTCTATCGATTACGTTCGATACATGCTAAAATATTTACTTGCTCTTGTGTTTGGCTGCCGCAGATGGCAAACAATCGACTTGCATGCATAAAAGAAGCAAGCGTTAAAGGTTTGACGCTAGTGGAAGACCCTTCTGGACGTGGACGAAACCAATGCTCTACCATTCCTACCAATGTCTTGGGAAATTCCTGAGTATGGACACTGACGACATCGTCCGCATGGCACAGGAATTCATGATTGCCAACCAAATAGTTGATACCGAGTTTATGGTTTCTTTATAATCTAAACCATCCCAAACCATTCATTGGTAATATAATTTCAATATACGATATTTCTGGTACCCACGACCTTACCCACGACCTCGAACCCACGACGCACGACTTGGTACCCACGACCCACGACCATTAGTCAAACTCCCAGGGGAGTTTTAACAGGGTAAACTATACAGTCACACTATAGTCACGCAATGCTTGGAATTTCTGGTTGTTATTAATGCTTCCAAAGACGTCCGCTCACAATAGCGCGCACAAATTAACAAATTACTTGCAAAGGTGCGGAAGGAAAGTGTTTCGTGGGGACGGTGCGAGGGGGAAATAAAACTATTAGAGTGCAATGATGCACTATGACACAACAAGAAATGTCAAAAAAATAGCAATAGTCGATCGGAGGACCATCATGATATTCAAAAAATGTTGAATACACACTCCAAAAGCAAAAAATTATGTTTAACATTGAAGTTAGATTCTATTTCTAAAAAGTATCATACCATACTTCAACATTAAGATAATTCAGAAAGTCCCATGGATGTCATGTCTATGACGGCTAGAATACTGATGCCAGGGGCGGATCTAGAAATTTTGAAAGAGGGGTGCACCACTAAGGGGCCGCCGTAAGGCTCCTACTTCTAGGGGGTGTGGGGGCATGCTCCCCCAGAAAATTTTGAAATCTAGAAGCTCGAAAATGCAATTTCCATTGATTCTGGACATCAAATGGTGGGGAAACGTGGGCGAATATGTATCGGGCCCAACTCAGGGGGGGGGGGGGGGGGGGGCGGCACCCCCGTCCCCCCTTGGATATGCCCCTGCATGCAGATAACTATGTACAATACCAAAACTCCTGCTTCAATAAGCCAGTTCAGAGTTTAAGAATAAGGTTCAGTGCGCATGCGATTTTATCCCGATTATATCACCTTCTTTTGTTATTTAAAAATCACACAAACGTTAACAAAAGAAGGTGATATAATCGGGATAAAATCGCATGCGCACTGAACCTTATTCTTGAACTCTGAACTGGCTTATACTGTGCAGCATTGTTACTGCCAGTCATTATGTAGATGCCGTGACCATATAGATGGTTCACATATATACGGCTCTCTGGAAGAGCATGAATTGTGAAGAGACACCGTATTTTTAAATAAAGATTATCATCATCATCATTAGCCTGCGAATACAGCCGCTTTTTTTCGCTCGCCACAGGGGTCTCCCGAAAGAAGCGTCTGCGTTGTGAGGCCCACATTCCTGTACTGTGACGTCATTTTTGACCCGATTCTGGTCAAAGAAGCTGATTGGTCAGCTTGCTGGTAATCGCATTATTTGCATAAATTAAACTCAACGACCTGAACAAAATATTACAATGTCGAGCCGCGGGCGATTGTATCGGACTTATCATATGCACAGATGAATAAAATCATGTTCTACAATAATTTTGATTGCCGAATCAACAAACTCAGGCCGTTTGGAATTAGTGTTCACAACATGAGCGGCTGTGTTGTATCAGATTTACAACACGAGCTGTCATGACCTCAGAGGTCACAGTACAGGAATGTGGGCCTCACAACGCAGACGCTTCTTTCGGGAGACCCCTGTGGCGAGCGAAAAAAAGCGGCTGTATTCGCAGGCTACATCATCATCATCATTTCGTTGTTGACTTGTCGGACTAATTCTGCCCTTTGAGAGATTCTCTTGTACGTACTGGACGTCTTCCTGGTCTGAAGATAATTCGACGGCGACAGGCAGGTTTCGCCGAGTTGCGGCCAGGCGCGAGAAAAAGATTTGGATCTGCGTTTTAGTTAGCCATTCTGTACGGTGAAACTGACGTTCGTTTGAAGAATTTCTGGCATTCCTCATGTCTATCGAAACTTGCACTGGGTCAGTCTTCCTGCCCGTTCTTTCGTCTATTCAAGGACTGGCAGTAACAATGCTATTAGAGTTAAACTAGTAATAATAATAATAGTAATAACGAATAATAGTAATAATAATAATAATAATAATAATAATAATAATAATAATAATAATAATAATAATAAACAATAATAATAAATAATAATAATAATAGTAATAATAATAATAATAGTAATAATAATAGTAATAATAATAATAATAGTAATAATGCGTATTAAAAGCGACTTTGAATATACGTTGATAAAATTAAACACTAATAAATTCTTAAAATCCATTAAGAGGAAACCTAGTTAAAACTAGTTAAAAACAGACGACGTTTCGACGCTTACATAACACGAAAGAATGTAGTTACAATGGAGCTAAGTTCCTAGGAGAATACAAAAGAGTGTCACGTAAACAGTTTAGCACGGATAGAGTCACTCTGAGTATTTAAATTAGGCTGAATGTCTTTGATGTATAACATTTCATAGACTAAGCAGTCAAATTTAGTCTTGCATTTCCTAAGGACTTTAAATAAATGATCGATGGTGGTAGATTTGTCCATGTCGTGCTTTGTGCTGATATGATGGCCAATCGCCGAGTACTTGTGTTCACTGATGCGCTCATGAAGGTGTCGGGTGGTATACCCGACATAATTTGCCTCACACAAATTACATTCAAAACTATAAACAACGCAGTGATTGTTGACGATTGAATGCTTGTGTTCCTTGGCTCTATGGCCTACCCAAAACTCATAAAGAGAACTTATGTATGAGGCCCATTCTATCAGTCTCTAGGACCTATAATTATCCTCTCGCCAAGTGGTTAGAAGATAAACTCAAGCCACTTTCCACGAACAAGTACTGTATTAATGATATCTTTGACTTCGTAGGTGAATTACGTCATGTTCCCGTTCTATCCGACAACATCTTGGTTTCATACGACGTTACCTCGCTGTTTACAAATGTACCTCTACAAGAAACCATTAGTGTATTAGCTGACAAAGCGTTTAACGACGATTGGTTAAACAAAACGTACAATCTTCAACTACACAAGGCTCAACTCGTGGAACTATTGGAGATCGCTACCACTCAACAGCTTTTTCAATTTAATGGTAACCTGTATCAACAAATTGATGGTGTTGCTATGGGCTCTCCATTTGGTCCACTCCTTGCGAATGTCTTCATGTGCCATATCGAGGAAAGATTGGAAATGGACAACAACATTCCCACTTTTTACAAACGTTACGTAGATGACACGCTAGTCACTATGCCGAATGTAGAAAGTGCTACGAGTTTTCTCCAACTGCTCAACACATGCCATCCCTGCTTAAATTTTACTATGGAACTTGAGAAAGACAACAGTATTCCTTTTCTCGGAATGACTATTACTAGAAGTGGCAACCAGCTCGAAACCTCTGTGTACAGGAAACCCACCAATACTGGTCTGCTCCTCCATTTTCACAGCCATGTCGACAAGGGTTATAAGCGCAGTTTAATCAAGACTATGTTACATCGTGCGCATTGTCTATTGTCTATGCAACCAGCTTAGTCAGTATCGATCGCAGCGCTGGACTGTTGATTAGGGGACGGCATTGCCGCAAGATAACATTGAATCTGCCGGAGCGGGCGTAGTTCTTGTCCACATTAACGACTTGCTCCAAGGCCGCCAAAACCGCATATGGATCGAAAAGTCCAGCCGGACGAGCGATCAACTGCTGCAAACTAGCGATGGCATTATCTACCAGCGTTATATTCGCGGAATCCTTTAGCTCTTTCAATTCTCTCTGAAGCTTTTGGATTACAGACTCCTACAACAAACGGATAGGATGTTCAATTACCATTACGAATATGAACTAAACACATATCAAATAAATCTAAGTGTTTCTCACATCCCCAACTCTCCAATTCTGACTCTAAGCAAAACATTGCTCAAGCATGCATGTTGGACTAGTCCCAACTCGGCTGCACTATTCTTGGCTCACACACTGAGACGCATGTCTCTCAAGATTCACACAAATACAGCTAGCTACTGATCTCTGGGGTCACACAAATACAAACACACCCAACTTCTGTACTTTTAGGTCACACCGACACACCCAGCCCAAGTACTGGTCCCTCGGCCAGTCACAGACACACCCATGTACTGGTCTCTAGCGTCACACAGACACACCCCACTTCTTTTCTCTGGGGTCACATACACCCATGTACTGTTCTCTGGGGACACATACACCCAGCTTCTTTTCTCTGGGGACACATACACTCAGCTCCTTTTCTCTGTGGTCACATTCACACAGCTTCTTTTCTCTGGGGACACATACACCCAACTTCTTTTCTCTGTGGTCACATTCACACAGCTTCTTTTCTCTGGGGACACATACACCCAGCTTCTTTTCTCTGTGGTCACATTCACACAGCTTCTTTTCTCTGGGGACACATACACCCAGCTTCTTTTCTCTGTGGTCACATTCACACAGCTTCTTTTCTCTGGGGACACATACACCCAGCTTCTTTTCTCTGTGGTCACATTCACACAGCTTCTTTTCTCTGGGGACACATACACCCAGCTTCTTTTCTCTGTGGTCACATTCACACAGCTTCTTTTCTCTGGGGACACATACACCCAGCTTCTTTTCTCTGTGGTCACATTCACACAGCTTCTTTTCTCTGGGGACACATACACCCAGCTTCTTTTCGCTGTGGTCACATTCACACAGCTTCTTTTCTCTGGGGACACGTACACCCAGCTTCTTTTTCCTGAAATCATACAAGCCAGTTATGAAACAAATCAAACTAGATCAATAAAAGGTTAATTAAACGCTAAAATTCCATGGATTATGTAGTAAAGTAAACACAAAATAGAACAATGCCCTGGCATTCACTTACAATGAAAGAACCCGGCCGAACAAGTAATTAACGCGAGTATCGACTCCCAGTGGACGTGAACAACCCAGCGTCCGAAAAAACCCACGCTCTCGAATGAACAAATTTCGCAACTAAGAACGGCATACTAGCCAAATCTAAAAGAACCTGAACGTTAAAATTCGAACTGCGTGTACGACGCTAACCGATAAGTAAACGCCCCAACAGACAAACTCCCCAAGATTAAATATCTTGGAGAGTCACAACTAATCAAACTAGTCAAAGAAAAAATACTTCAACAAACCTGCAATTGCTCTTCACCTTGAGAATCTGGGTTCAAAGAGCTTGCAGTTCCTGAAAGATTGGAAGGCGTTTGTCCACTTGAGACGTTGGAAACGGTTGACGTTCCTGAAGCCTGATCCGAGACCGTCGGCGTAACGTTCGTTGACTCTCCAGAAACTTCAACCTCTCGTTCTGAATTTTGACGACTGATCGTCAAAGGATCATCTGTAGGCAAGATAGGCTGCACGGCCTGTCGTACAACCACTGAAGGAATCAGTGATGGGGGCCGTGCTGCCTGAGCATTAACTTCGCGACTTCCACTCGCCATCTCAATCTTGGTGAACTGACACATTTGCATAATCAATACTACCTTATATACTGCTTATTACGTCATCGCACGGGATAATGAATATTCATGAAGTATGAATAGAGCATATCACCTTTCTTCGTCTACAGAGCTTTTCAACGAATAATGCGAGAATATTAAAACCATCTTCCGCAAGCTACGATATCCAGCAGAATTGATCGATAAAACCATTAGCGACATTACCAAGACATCAAATGATCAACACCGCAATGCTTCTATTGACACTGAGAAGAGTATCAGGATTGTCCTACCATTTATTGACCAAAAACCAGCTGATATCGTAAGGCCCCAACTCAATCAGTTGCAACCTGTTTTCACAAGCCGAAAGCTCGGAGATGTACTCAAGATGATAGAGCCATGGCCACCGCTCATAAACCAACAACTTGTTGTGTATCATTACAAATGTGGTCTGTGTGATGCGGACTATGTTGGTTTTACATCGCGTCACTTACACCAACGTATTGATGAACACCGCTACTCATCTATTGGGAAGCATCAAAGAGAACTTCATGGACTGACCACAGCCATACCACCTAATTGTTTCTCCATTCTGAAGAAATGCAAAACTAAACTTGACTTTCTCCTGTACGAGATGCTTTATATAAAGCAAAAATCGCCCACATTGAACGTTCAGTCGGACTCTGTTCGGGCCAAACTATTTACTTAATTTATCATTATTTACTTTACTCACTCAACTGTAACAATTAAATCAACCATGAACTTCCTTATATTTTATTTGTTCATTATTGTCATTGAAATAGCACAACACATTTAGCAAATACTATCATCTGAGAGAAACACAGAGTAATTTTAAATACGGTTCACGGAAGAACGTAAGTAAGCTTATCACACTCCGATGTTTGTTATTCATTCACAACGTCGTCGATTGTGGTTTAATACAGGCATAAAATTTATTGATTTCGTATTTTTAAATACGAAAAAATATCCATAATATTAGTGATCAATATAGTGAATGAATTGTACAGAAAGAACGGCAAAACAGTATGTAAAAAGCTAGTAAACTTATTTTAACTGATTGTTGAAATAAATACGTTTGTTTGTCATTTTGTTTATAAGCACTGATAGCAAAAATGTGTTGTACAGTACTAAATTTGAGACTATTCTGCATTTATAAAACACAATGCCTCAATTTTAAAGCATTTTAATCGATAAAAATCAAAACACAATACAAATACTTTATAAAAGTCAAAACAGAAAACAAATAAAGTATATTGTAGATGTTTTGACTTATGTTTAGTGAAAATATAAATATTAAGACTTGCAAAAAAGAGCACAATTCAGATTTGCCGAGCGCTGGCCGATGTCCTCTCGAAGGTAAAATCCGCATGTTTCACGGAAAAGTGCACCAGAAAAGTGCGGCACACATCGGTCCATGAGGTGCAAAATGTCAAAATTAAAATTTCTCAGCGCACGATGAAGTTACACGACTGAAACTTATGAAGTGTTTAGAGAATACGGTAAAGTTTAGTTATTCGAAGAAAAATTGAATTATCACGTCATATTGACAAAGATTAGGGGCAAAAACGTATTTGTCACGTGACCGAGTTTCATACCTTGTATAAATATACACATTGCTGCGGGCGCGTCCCGTAGGACGTACACAGGGATCCCAACATTATACCTTACACAGGAAGCCCAATATAATACGTATTGCGCGCGCGCTCTACCACAGGAAACCCATCAAAAAAGGACGCGCGCATACAAATATATTTTTATTTATTATTAGTAGCCTCAAAAACAATGGTTGGGCTGCCTGTGCTAAATGTAGATGAATGAGCACGAAGTCAGGTAGCCAAATATCCACAGTTTTGTCGTATTTTTGAATCTTTTCAGCGTTTTTCTCGACACGAATATATAAACGATGGACGTTTTTGAGACATTTGACAATATTTTTTCTCTTTGACATATTTTACTAGAGGTATAAATTCTTAGGCTAACACTTGTCAATGTGTAACTACAAGAATCGCTCTGTTTTGTGAGTAAATACGGCTATCGTTGCTTGGTATGTTCAGTCGTTAACTTGCATAGAACGGTTAGTATAGACCGAATTCATGCATAAAAGCCAAAAAATATCATTATGGGAAAAGTAAATATCTGATATGATAGAATGTGATTATCTAAATACTATGTGTGTGTTTTGAAACCAAATAATAAATCCTTGAGAAGATATGAATATTTGAAATTGTGAAATTGCACCAAAACGAGGCTGGTGTATTTTTCAATTGAAAAATACATACATGAAAAATACATACAAAACCACAGGGAGTCCAAGCTCATTATCTGGGAAGACCGTTTTATTTGCATATTTACAGTAAATGTATGTGGCTTTAAATCATCCCTCCGTATTTCAAGATTTTTCGTAAATTATAAAACTCTTTTTCACTAATGTGTTTTCCTTACTACTGTGAAGGCGTCTTTGGGGGAAAGACGGTCACACGCGTAGCGGGGTATTCCTCACGAAGCTAGTATTCAGTAAGGATAGACTTCGACTTCAATTTGTTCGATCAGCTTTTACTAGTGTTGTTCACTCAAGGTTTTACATTGTTCTCTGTGGATTCTACTGTGCAAGGGTTTTTTATAGTAGCCGTTTGCATACTAAGTTAGCTACGTAATCTAATGTGCACGTGCAGTTATCCTAGAATACTATTGGTTGCTAAGATGTAATGAGCTCGTACTTTGCTGTACACATTTGAGTATAAGACTCAACATATCAAACTTATGTTATACAAAAGGTCATTGTTTCACATATGGAGATGAGGCCACGGCGGACTATCAATAAAAACAGCATGATTTTGATGCATTTTTGCTTTTTACTGCATTGTTAAAATAAAAACCAAAAACCTACCATCGAAAAATAAACGACGAATATGTAAGGAATGAATCAGCTAGCAATTCAAGCAAAAATAAATATATTTGACCGTGGCATTTTCCGTTTCTTCAAAGTCAATCGAACTGAAATCTCTGAAGAGATATAGGAGAGCGTGACATACGCTGCACACAAAATCCCTCTGAATCGCTTGGGAATTGTGTCAATCAAAAACCTACCGCCGGATTCTAATGCTCTGTAATTGTACGCGCATTTTGATATAAAATACATGTATATTAAACTTAATTAAGCTGTGGCAAAATGAAATCGAAAACTCTTTGTTTGGTAATTGTGAACATCATATTGGTGCTCTGTATCCCGGTCTGTATGTAGAAGCTACATAGGCCGGTGAATTCGCAAATAAATTGTGGTTCGGAAAGGACGTTTTTTGAAGGCAATTTCCAATATTTACACGCACGAGATCAATAAAGTTCGAATTTGTGATATATTTTCCCGTTGAGGAAACATATGCAGCTTTTCCATCCTGTCTTATATTTTAGCTACCTGATTTACACATTGTCAAAGGAAAAATATGAATTCAGAAATGATAAACCAGTCACGTACGAATCTGCTTTATTTAGCGGTCATAGTGAACAAATTGCTGGATCAATCGGGCCTCAAACGTGCATTAGTAAACAAAGCATTAACAAAAAACGTTGTCCGCGTGATACTGGATCCCAACAGGAGCAAATGTTCAATGATGCAGGACATAAGTTTGATATGATTACTACTAAAGTTATCGAGTAGATTACTTGGATACTTAAGTAATTAAATAGATAAGTTTACAAGGCACGCGACCATGTAAAAGTCTTCCAACAAGGTCGCCGCTTGTTGTAGTTTTACGAGTTTGAATCCTGCGGTGACGCAGTGGAATAATATTCATCCAGAGAAAGGAGTTAGCAGCATTCGTAAACAACTTCGTTATTACTAAACTAATCCATGTGTTTACGAGTAACTATTAAATCCTTTAATCCTTAGTTAACAAAAGGAGGTCATCTTAACAGAAGAAATAGATTTGCTTACGTTATCAAAACTTGTACATTGTACAAAAGAAGTGTGCCAGTACATATGTACCGCTTACTGGCCGTATTGTACTTTAACGGTCAAGTTGCTACTTTCGATGTTGTGACAGCGTTTCAGCGCCATTAGAGCGTTTTTAACGAAAATACCCCTTCTTACTCTTTCAGGGATTGTTACAATTCGCAGTATTCACTGACAGATGTAACGACTAGTTTACCGACTTAAGGTCGGTCCGTATAGTGCAAAACTGAGCCCTCTGTCTTGAAAGTGCCACCTCTCAGTCGGTAAATAACCTATATGTATTTACCGAGCAGCGAGTCCTCGAGTAGTCTCCCTCGCAGCCGTGCTAAGTGTCGTCACGCAATGCTCTCTCCCCTCAGACACGGCTGCTTACCCAAGCTAAACATTCCGTTCCAATTGTAAGTGTTTAGTCAATCATATCAAGTTATTCGATATTCATGTTCACTGGTTGTCAACAACTCGACACTCCCAGGCTCATGTTTCGTTGTTTATTTACCTAAGAACATTGCAAAGTTAGGAAATGAATTCACATACACGATTTACTAGTCTTCCTGTCAGCCGTGTTTAGTGTATTGGTTTAGTGTATTGCCCAGTTAAACTCTTTGATACTCGTTCATATGAAATTATTTCGCTGCAAGGCAAAACGCTGGTTTAGTGTATTGCCCAGTTAAACTCTTTGATACTCGTTCATATGAAATTATTTCGCTGCAAGGCAAAACGCTTCGTCAATGGACGTAATCTTGTTTGTCACCGGTCTTTGGTATGTTCGGTATGGCGCGAACCTAGGCCTGTTTTCGGGCAAAGAGCTCTGATTGGCTAATTCTGTGGAACGGAATGTTTAGCTTGGGTAAGCAGCCGTGTCTGAGGGGAGAGAGCGTTGCGTGACGACACTTAGCACGGCTGCGAGGGAGACTACTAGTCCTCGAGCTGCAAGGTAGTAAACAGGAAGCATCCGAAAAAAATACGAATAAATAAAGCGACAAACTATGTATAATACTGACTTGAAAATGTATTGCTACAATTTTTGAATTTGCTAAAGCAAACAAGCGTATGTGATGAAACGCACATGCACCAAAACAAACCACTAGCAGCCAATTTGCAATTATTTGGAATTGTATTTTCTTGCATTTAGTTTTTGCTTAGTTTATTGAATTCGCCACATTAAATAATAGTAAGAAATTACAAAGAAATTACAACAAAAGTAGTGATTAAGCGTGGCAGGAATCAGTAACAGGACGAGGTAGGTCCCAATTGACAACTGACCCCATTTCAATGATTTCGTCCTCCGCAATGGTCGCAAAACGGGAGTTTACACCGGCCATTTTGAGTCAAACTGAATAACACATGTTTTGGAAGTAGCTACTGTCGAATATCCCATGAATGCAAACCAAGGAAATTGCTCGATCTTAGGAGGTTGATGAGTTTGTATGTACTGACATGCAATACGGTATAAAATGACTGGATGGCATAATAGGGAAATTGCACCAAGAGGTCACGTGACGCCAACCCCCTTAAATCGAACAGCAGTGTCAAAATAAACTCCAAAAATGAAGAGACCAGCTCATAATGTCTGACACAGGAGAAATGACATTAAAAATAAAATCGCAAATTTTGTTAGGAATCACGTATAGGAAAATGTGCTGGATTGCAAGCTCTTGCCTAACCTGAGTATCCGGCCTTCAAAAAGGAAAGGGGAGGAGGAGAGGCCCGGAGAGAAAAGAGAGGAAGAAGGCATTGATCTGCCCGTGTCAGCCGTCCAGATTCTGGACGTTGGCATGATTGGATAAAACACAAAGGCTTGAAACGTCCCCAGGGAAACGTTACAGCCGACCGGAAATGATACATCGTAATCTACAAGAATAAGCTCGATAGTCTGTTATTTATGATTGAAAATAATTTAGACAGGCTCTAGAAGGAGCTATGAAGCCTTTCCTGGAATTGAATTGAAGAAATAACAAGAACTTTGTCTTCAAACTAACAAAAACGACGTTCTTGGGGTTTTCCCGACAGGCTGATTTATCAGCTGTTTCTTAGTTTCATCTTGTGAGCAAGTAAGGACTTTATTAAACGAGCGAAGGTAGCACGATAAAACCAAATTGAAGAAGATATAAACGGTGCTTGTAGAACGTACCGAAACGGTTCTAAAAACTCCAAGAGCATCAAGGCCAAGTTCCTTGACACACGACAGTCTTGACATGACAGTTGGCAAAGCGGAATGGTGATTTTGATTGGTTGTTATTCTCAGATATATGTATCGTGCTGCGAGGGGACGGAAGGCTCAAATCAATAGCTCTGTGTCAGGCTTTTTTCCCTTCTTTTCTCCCTTGCTTTTTCTCTCCCCCTCCGCCAAAAAAGCCTGATACTCATGTTAGCTCTTGCCATCCAATGCATTTTCCAAACAAAATCTTTAGAAAACGTTCGCCCTTTTACTAATTTCGAGCTGCTCATTTCATTTCTGGAGTTCATTTTGACATTGCTATTCAATTGAAGGGGGTTAGGGTCATGTGACCTCAAGTGGCCATTTGAAAGTTTTGAGACCCACTGACCTGTCTTCAATTCTTGCAAAGTACTGAACCAATGGAAGATCATTTACTGTTATTTGTCCAGAGCCTTTTGTAATCCAGACTTCAGCAATTGCTCTTTTACGGTGGCCTGAAGAACAAGGATTAGTATAGTGATCAAACATGCAGCAGCAGTCAATAGGGGACTTGCACTAAGAGGTCATGTGATCCCAACCCCTTAAACACGAAGGCGCGCTATAAAAGGGCATTGCCCCGCCCACATTTTTTTTTGAATAATAATAATGAGTTTCAATATGGCTTACAATGGTTGTACATGGCTACAGTTCTCCTTTAATAAAGTCACATTTCAACAGCAAAGTCAACGAAGGAATTGTAATTTTACGTCTAAAACAGTTATGTCCATATTTGTCGCATTCGGTAGTTGTCTATACGATATTCACAGTCGCACCTCGAAGGATGTTTTGGATTTCACGCGCCATGTATCACAACAACCAACATCCTTACTCCTTATCCAGGCCTACAAATTCATGAGCCGAAATCCTCTTTGCCTGTAATAAGCATTTCCAAGCATAAAACTATGTTCGGTCATTTCTACATAAAGCGACAAGAGTGTTGTTTTCATTGCACAAGTTACGTTCGTCTTCGTCGCGAAGGTGTCTTGTAATGAGGTAAATGTGTCGAGCATTTGTATATCTCTGTACTTTTATGGTAAAGGCCGGTGTTGAGACTTCTCAACAAGAACTCTTAATTGACAGTGCAGACCCTTGAGAATTGTGAATTCATTTATATGTAAATTATTCAGTTTCGTTTCTGGGTTTTCGTTCATTATTGTAATTGCAACCACTCGTAAGTTTTTCATTTATCGTCAATTATTTGTATATCAGAAATCCAGCAGCATTTGTAATCAATTTCAGGAATTCACTGTATTAAAACAAGTTGTGAATTGCATTCTACAAAAACGTGTTCTGAGACTGATCTTTTTTACTAACAAAAGAGAAAGTGCTATTCCACTGTTTGTAAAATCAAATATTCCCCCGTTAAATGATATATATATCCAATCAATTGCTAATATCATGCATGATGTCACCAACAAATAAGCTCCGCATAATTTATGCAAATTATTTGTATCAATTAAAGATACCCATTTATATAACACTCGGTCTTCGACTGCCAACAAACTATATACTCAGTCATCGCGACTGAATATTCAACTCAATTCTTTTTCTCGAGTGGGTGTGAGACTCTGGAATTTACGGTGGCCCACAACTGTCACGGCAAAAGCAAAAGGCTCACGGCAAAAGCAAAAGGCTCACGGCAAAAGCAAAAGGCTCACGGCAAAAGCAAAAGGCTCACGGCAAAAGCAAAAGGCTCACGGCAAAAGCAAAAGGGCTCCTTTCTCCAGAGGAAGAGAAGGCTCACGGCAAAAGGACTGGGTACAAGTCTCGCTCAGTATCATGGGAAAAAAACAAACATGGCGGATTAGTAGTATAGTAGCAATGTATTGCACAAATTGTGGAACAAGTACTGACAGCGCAAGCAATTATTGCTGCAACTGCGGCCAAGGTGGGTGTTTATATTAATTGAACATTGTTCGCTACTTAATTTGTACCAGTCACGTTCACCGATCGCTAGATATCCCCAAATATCAACTTTGTTTACTATGGTGTAGGTGTCAACTCAACAACAACGATAAGAATGTTTGTTTATATGTTTTAGTAATATCAAGTACTTCAGGTGTCCAGGACAGTTCAGAAAGTGAAGAGCATCTTAACGAAGAAAAGCCGGAAGAAGAGATAGTCAAGTACTACTTCCATTGTGGATTTAGTTACCAGGAAATTATTGCTTTCCTTGCTAAACGGCATGGAATTTCATTAAGCTATAGTACGTTACTACGACGTCTTAAGCAGTATGGCATATGTAGGCGAGATGTTACCGAAAATAATGATTTCAATGATATTTTTCTGAAAGTACAAAAACGTATCAATGAAATAATCACTGGTCCAGGTTCATCGTTAGGTTATCGAGGGATATGGTATACACTTGAAATGGAGGGTCTAAGAGTGCCAAGAATAATAGTGCAAGGTCTTTTAAAAGAGTTGGACCCCGAGGGCACAGAATTAAGGAAAAAGCACAGATTAAAAAGGAGGAGCTATTGCAACCCAGGGCCTAATTATGCTTGGCATATCGATGGATATGATAAACTTAAGCATTGGGGTTTCCCCATACATGGTGCAATTGATGGTTTCAGTAGGAAACTGTTGTGGCTTGAAGTAACTCGTTCAAATAACTCACCAAAGAAAATTGCTGCCTATTTTGTGAGAACAGTCATAGAGCAAACAGGGTGTCCTGTGGAATTAATTTCTGATCTGGACACTGAGAATGGTCTAGCCGCATCTATACAGGCATTTTTTTCGTGATAATCATGATGCTCATCGATATGTACCATCACCAAGAAACCAACGGATTGAAGGATGGTGGTCCTTTTTCTCTAAAAGTCATTCATCGTGGTGGAGAAGTTTCTTTTCAGATTTAGAATTTCAGAAAATTATAGATACTTCATCTGAGATTAGCATGGAGTGTCTTTGGTTTTGCTTTCACAAAATTCTACAAGAAGAGTTAGATAATGTAAAAGAGCAATGGAACACCCACAGTATTCGACGGTCAAGATTTGAAACAGTACCAGGAAGGCCTGATTCTCTTTATTTTTTGCCTGAGCTTCATGGAGGCATGCCTAATCTCAAAATGGAAGTGCCAGCTACTGAGATTAATTATGTTTTGCAACATATTGTTGAAGATTGTGACACTGATATAAATGAATATCAGGACTATTTCAAGTATGCAACTAATATCATGTTATCCAAATTACCTACAACCTGGAGTGAAGCATTGGAACTTTACAAACTGTTGATGAATGTTTCATATCATGGCTATGAATGATGTCGATTCTGATATTGCTCACATACCTAGTAGAGCAATCACCAGTGTAGAGGAGCGAAAACAGTGACTTATGGAATCAGTCTAGATGCCTTCAAACATATTAAACTTCTTAACATGAGATTGTTATGTGTAAACAAGCTATAATATTATAAGTATCTCATTCTGACTACTGTGTATGGTACAGTATCAGGATAGAAAAATGATTACTCTCAATGATCACAATATCAGCACATACTGTATATGTAAATACAGCTATTTCAAGAAATGGAATTTGTATAAGACAAAGGTTTTTTGAAATAGCTAGCTCTAAATATATATTAGAAGTCTTGATATTTGTAAATCAATAAAATTGTACTATATTTTCTCAACTAACTGCTGGGCCCCAAATAAATGCCAATTTCTAAATAAATGCCGGTGGAGTTTATTTTGAGAAAATATAGTACATGTAATAAACTTGAAAGCTTTGTAATAACAAACAAACAAACTCTAACACAACAACATTTGATAATGGTTCAAGTTAACAAAGGTCACAATGAGATTGATTATCATCATTATTTCTTTTTAAAGGCCTGTACTTTGCAAAATGCAAGGAGCATGACTTGCTTGAAATCTTCACTTCCTTTCATATGGGCAATTGGCAAAGTTATGACCCTTCCACAAGCAGAGATAATTGGAAAACAAAGGGAATGTTTTGGATTGCATTCCATACAACTGTGATCAAATTGCACTGTGATTGATAAGTGCTCGCCAGTGACAGGCTTGTGCTTTTGACCAGTGAGCCAGCCAAGAAGACCAGATGGTGAAAGGTCAGCTGTAATTTATTTTCCTTCAACATTAGGGATGTCATCATTGACTTCATCCTGGTTGCTAGCAAGAATTTCTGTGTATCCAGTAATCTGCTCATCCTCCATACCCATGATAAAGTCCTGGAAACTATCAATAAGCCTTTCCTCTGATTTTCTGCGAGAGCTCCCTTCTTCTGAATATTGTGGCTTGAGAAGAGATACCAAATAATTGGCATCAACAGTTCCAGAACTGTCTTTTCCTTTTACAAACAATGCTTTACATAACAAGGGGTTTGCTTTTATGTTCTCTGCGAGACAATACAGCTCAAGGCCTTTAAGAAACTCTCTCATGAAAAGTACTCTCTTGCTCACAAGGCTAACCAGCATTGTACCTGTGATGCTTTCAAGGTGATCCTCATCAATAACACCTGTATATCCATGTTCTATTATTTGATCTTGAAAGAGGATTGGGTCCTTTCTAATGCTTTCTAATAAAGACATTTCAGTATCAGTGATATGTGTATGAGCACTTACAGCATTGAGATCAATATTGCCATCATTTACAAGGGTTTCATAAGCACATTCATCCAGGACAGGGTAGGGTGGTCCACCCTGTACAATACTCAATGCAACAATTTGACCACAGGTGAAAAATGTTCCATTGTGTATATGCAGCACTGAATTTATTGGAGTACCACCAGGAAAAACTATTGTTGCTATATCCTTTGTGGCCGCTGTCAAACATTCTTTGGCTAGAGCCCCTGTGTCAGAACCATCCTCTCCAGTAAAGTGCACCCTTAATGTATTTTCAGGTGACTTCTTTTTAGCTTCCCTTTGCCAAATATTTATAAGCCTTTGCAATGATGCTCCTTGTGTATATGCAGCACTGAATTTATGGGAGTACCACCAGGAAAAACTATTGTTGCTATATCCTTTGTGGCCGCTGTCAAACATTCTTTGGCTAGAGCCCCTGTGTCAGAACCATCCTCTCCAGTAAAGTGCACCCTTAATGTATTTTCAGGTGACTTCTTTTTAGCTTCCCTTTGCCAAATATTTATAAGCCTTTGCAATGATGAAAAACTCATCTTGTTTTATCTGCTTTGACATTTCTATAATCATGCTAGAGCAACGTGTAAACTTTGTAGGTTTCTCATCTACATCCTCATGATCAGAATCTTCCTTGGCTGGTTCAATATCACATGAACAATCCATGTTGATCGACGTAGGCAAATACTCATTCTTCTTGGAGTCTTGGATTTCAAAATCAAACTGAGACTGCAGCCTCTTGGCCAGAGCTTCATCACCTTCAATCAATGTTTTCTTTGTGGCTGGTAAAGAACATTCTGAGTCAGGGCTCTCATATTCTTGCAGGAATTCTTGCTCGTTAGCCATTTTCATGTCATCAGTAGTACAAAGATATAGGACAATCCTTTTATAATCTTTGCCAATTTCTTCTTGGTATCTCTTTGAGACTAAAACATTCTTTTGAATCTGGTAAGAACTGAGCCTCCTGTCCATTTTCAAACACCAAAACATACTCTTTCTCTTCGAGGTAACAATTACTATGGTAGACTTTCCACTTTTCTTGTGCTCGGGATCGCACTTCTTGATAAGGTGCCATGTTTGATACTTTGAGAAGAACTCGCTTTCCTCTAACTGGTTTTAATGAGAGATTTGCTTCCTTGAATTCAATAAGACCTATTGAAATCGCCACATCTTGTGCTTTGTTTTTATCTTTTTCTTTGGGTGGTCCTTTTCCTTTTCCTTTACATTTTTCTTGCCACTGATGTGCTTTGAACTGCTTGAAGTCATGAAAGGTTTTCACTTTCTTCACTGCATATTGGGAACTTGAACTTGGAGCTGGTATATGAAAAATAAAGAAATATTTAATTAACAATATGAATCATGGATTGATCTCTGCCTTAACATTTAATATTCCAACGCCATGGTAACTTTCTGAAGATTTCCAGAGGGGGGGGGGGGGGGGGGGGGGGGGGGGGGGGAGGGGGTTTACAGAACATTTAGGACAAATAAAAGGGTCATCTTCAGCATACACACGCATAGAACCACTGTCTGATGTGTGAACCCCAGAAGAAAAAAAGTATTTCTTATAGCCACAAAGTGGACAAGTTTCTTCATATATACATGTATGACCAACTCCATACTTGTCCATTAAATCCTTTGCAACTACATTATACACAAATACCATTAGACATGTAAAATATATCGATACAAAATAATGGACGCTATACTCAATTCTCTAAAATTCATAATAATATTATTGGGTTGAAGAAAAACTGTCCGATAAGCTACAAAATAGCTTCCAATAATTGTTGATTGAGGTATGGCAGTTTTATTTGACAATTTCATTTCCTGCATGTTGACTTGTTGTGCTCGCTTTGCTCTTTAGCTTGGCCGGATTTATGCTATCTTACAATTAAATTATGATCATGCATTCAGTGAATAACACAAGGATTACCTTCATTTAGTTTATCCGTTGACGACTCCGTTGACGTTGTTGCTGAGTTGACACCTACACCATAGTAAACAAAGTTGATATTTAACAAATAGAACAGCTTTTCCCGTGCTCCGTTCAGTAATACAGCACGAAGGAAGTGACGAGAGCACGAAAGAAGTGTAGGGAGAGCACGAAGCCCTAGGCGAGTGCTCTCTACACTTCTTGAGTGCTGTATTACTGAACGGAGCACGGAAAAAGCTGTTCTATTTGCTTTATTATATAGAATGGTGAGAAAAAGGGCAAGAAAGTTGAGGAGTTCTGTTGTGATTTTGAATAACATTTTAGCGAGTGAAGTGCGCGCGCTACTGACGCCAGTTACGCCATCGAGCGCGCGCTTGGTTTGTTTTCTTCAGAATTTTGGATCAAACCCAGGATCAAACCAAAAACAGCCAAAAAACAGCGTCATCAAACCGTGCTCCGTTCTCTGATACAGCAATCAGAGCGCGCGGATTGACTTGACTATATAATAATTGAGGATATCTAGCGATCGGTGAACGTGACTGGTACACAATGTTCAATTAATATAAACACCCACCTTGGCCGCAGTTGCAGCAATAATTGCTTGCGCTGTCAGTACTTGTTCCACAATTTGTGCAATACATTGCTACTATACTACTAATCCGCCATGTTTGTTTTTTCCCATGATACTGAGCGAGACTATTACCCAGTCCTTTTGCCGTGAGCCTTCTCTTCCTCTGGAGAAAGGAGACCGTCTGCTTTTGCTTTTGCCGTGAGCCTTTTGCTTTTGCCGTGAGCCTTTTGCTTTTGTCGTGAGCCTTTTGCTTTTGCCGTGACAGTTGTGGGCCACCGTAGGAATTCAATTCATTGTGCTGTCAGAAACAAATCTGAGTATACATTTAAGAAAAAAATCAAGAATTCACTTTTCACTATGTTGCAATCTGAGGATAACTATGTTGGGATTGAAAGAGCTAATCTTCCCGAATCATCCCCTTTAAATAAAGTCTTACTACTACTACTAACTAATACTATTTGATTGCCTCTCTTCTAAAAAAAAAAAAAAAAAACTCTTCTTATGGAGTGACTCACAAAATATCATAGTTACATATAAGCTTCTATTTATTTATATTTATTTATATTAACAAATCAAACTATTGTACCTTCCAATGTTTATTCCACCTTTTCACACACTACAATTTAGAATTACGAAATTTTACTTTACACCTTAACCCATTCGCTCCTGAGCTATTTTGGAGTTTTTTAGCGGTTTTCTGGACCTAATCACGTCGTAGGAAATTTCGATTCCATATAAGGGGTTTCCATGGAAATCTTGACAGTTCTGAATGCCCGTGGGCTCGAGTTCTTGTGTGACCTGCCTCTTGTCGTGGGATCTCGTGGAGCCAGTAGTTTGTAGCTGCTTGAAGAGGCCAATTTTGCATTTTAGAGTGTTTTATAGCCATTATTCACCACAGAAGCCCCCAGAACAGCATCATTAAGCTTGACTGGTGTGGTAGAGACCGTTCGGCTGAAAGAACCCAGCAGCGAGGAGCGATTTTCACGAAGACATCTCGGCAGTGCCAATACGGAATTCAAAATGGCGGACTCAACTGTGAAATCGTCTCTCTGGTTGTTCTGTGGTGGATTCCAGGACCTATAGTTCAGTGGTAGGACCTGGTATGTCGTCAATATTCGAGGCACCCTATACAATTACATAAAATTCGTTGTTATGCAATAGGTAAACAATTTATTCATTACGGGTTTGGAATACAATTTGTGAATATTTGATCATCATTGTATTTAGCAACATTACCATGCCGTCAGTAGAGTTCTATTTTTTACTGGTCTATCTAAATGACGGGCTTCACTAAAACTAAAAAGTAGCAGTTTCTGTTAGACTCTGCACATACATGTATGATATCATTAAAGTTATTTTATATTTCACACCAAAACGACTCCACTAAAGATGGGCATAAAGATATTTTGTCGGAGGCAGGTACTGGACGAAAATCTCACCTGTCCCATGTTGTCTTCCTTTTCATTGGTTGGATGCACAAGAGCGCGTAATTTGTAATGAATCTTTCGACATTTTGAACAGATTGCTGTACGAGTACAAACAGTAAATTATACTTAGCAATTAGTTCCACAGGCAGAAACAACCATTTTTTTTCTGAGGCTAAATTGTAATAAATACGGTAAATAATTATTGCGCGCACGCGTTTTTCCTTTCAACAGGATATTGTGATTACAAAACTTTTATAAACTACAGACGTTTCGATCCTTCCTCTGATCTTCTTCAGTGTAAGGATCGTGTTGTATTGCGATTGTTTCTATATTCAATTGAAAGTAAACGCGCGCGATTGAACATAAATATGCGCGAATCCGTGTGTAAAACACAGGGAGCCCAATGTACTACCGCGCGCTCTACCACAGGAAGCCCACCAACAAACACCGAGCGCTTTCAAATATAGTTTTAGTTATTATAATTAGCCTCAGAAGCGTGCAGAAGCCGAAATACACTAATTTATAATAATTGTTCACGCGAATCGGTTTTGCAATAACTATCGGCTGTGTTGGAAAAAAATGCCCATTCCACAAAAACAGACAAATACTCCTACCCTTGTCTTTTAATCTTGCATATGAATCCGGCATTTAGTCAAAAGTAAGACTTAACATTATCCTACCTGAACCGATCGGAACCACAGCATCGTATTGGTTAAATATTTCTTCTGACATTTCTGCATTCGCCCGACGCAATAGCAGGTTTCCCTTTTTCTGGCCAGTGTGGTTAGGATAACAGCATGTGTTAATTTTTCGGCCCATCCAGTCGATAGTGAGGGTTTTACGATGTTTAGGACATACCGTCATAACCTGATTTTCTTCCAGGGTAGTTCCAAACAAACCCGCTCTATTGAGAATCAGGTCAATCTCGGTCACCACTGCTCCAATAACTTCTCGTTTGCTTCCTACCCCAAGACATCCTCGGAAACCCAGGGGCTGTAGGGGGAGGGGGAGGGGAAAAGGAAAGGGGTCGGAAAAAAGCCCCTGGGGACAAACTCTTACAGAACGAGTTCCAGAGAAGTTAATGAGATGTGCTCTGATTGGCCACACAAATATTTTGTGGCCAATCAGCAAAGAGCGGTACGTTGCACGATGACAGATAGTGCGAAGACATCCGGTAGCCCGTTTTACTTCAAAGTGCACGATTCCCATGTGGCAATATGTAGTCTAAATGCAGTCGTTTCCCTTCTTTCTGCATGGGATCCATAGTTTTCCCTGGCGCCGTTTTTGGGGAGTTTCTCTCTCGTTTCAAAACGAAGAGCACAAAAGGTTTCCATACAGGAACATTGGGGTCAACTTTCTCGTTAATGATCACCGAAATCTTCAACATTTCTTTTTCTTCTTTGATCGAGAGATTCTTTGCCACAAACATGGAAGCAGTCATTAACAGCCTTTTTAGAGGTTTTCTGAACTTCTTCCATACAACCGGACAACAACAAGCGTAGAATAGAATAGAATTTAGCGAGATCCATCAGTTTGTATTCATGTATAAACAATGGATCAGTGATAACTTCAAAGTGATCATTGATTTGGATTGGCAGTTTTTGTTAACAGATCGTTAAATCATTTAATCCCATTAACCTTCTCTGGAACTCGTTCTGTAAGAGTATGTCCCCAGGGGCTGTTTTTCCCTCTTTCCCTTTCCTTTCCCCCTCCCCCCTACAGCCCCTGGGTTTCCGAGGATGACCCCAAGACTAACAAGATGTGATCCTACATCATGTGAACAGGACAACAAAGGACAAACCGATGAGCCTATTCCAACCGAGCTACAACATGAATTTTCCGACCAAAAAGAGCACTTTATATCCATATTTCTAGTCGCCGTTTTATAAACGTTACGCAAACTGAAGTGTTTCACTGTGTTTCGCAATTATTAAATACGATCCAGTCACCACTACATTACGTCATTAGACCGGCCTGTCAATACCCTGTCTCAATTAGTATATGCAATAGGACTCTATGGCCATGCTGGAAATGATTGCGTGAACAAAGTCCGAGGACTGCCAAATTGGACGAAGCCAATTTCAAATTGGACACTTTGATGGAGTCCTATTATATAGCTGTCCCCGGGAGCTGTCAATTAATCCAATAATGTCAGCAGAACTAGTACTATTTTCCTTATTTTTATAAAAACTGTCCAATTAATTAAAAACAGGGCAGTTTTCATTAAGCAAAAATAGTTGTGCTGACAATCAGTTGCGGCTGACAGCTATATAATTATGCACAACAATTCACAGAAATAATAATGCTGTCTTGTATAAGAAGATAGTAATATAAAATATATTTATCGATCAAAATTAAGGGATATATTCTTTAACTTCGGAACCAAATAACGGAAAAATCTCTAAATAGCACAGTTCTTAATCGTTTTGGATAGAGAACAAATGGTGCAAATTTAAAGCAAATCGGCCGACCCCCATCTTTCACTCCTGCCCGGTTTTCTCTAGACTCCTACGCACCCGTTTTTAATTCCGTCACGCAATGCTCTCGGCTCAATAACGGCTGCTGTCTCCAGCACTACATTCCATTCCCATTGTCATATGTAAACATTGTAAACCAATCGCTGATCGTCTCGGGAAACCGTCATGATAACCAGAATAATTATAAACAGATAAACTTGCATTGTGAAATAAATTTGCTTTACGATTAAACTGATCAAGAGTTCATCAATAAGATCAAGAAAGGATTTACAGCCAAAGTCTCAGTGAACAAGACGCTCAATGAGCGTACACTCGGACAATTATGATAATGACAGTTGCGTGACTAGGGAGACTATGTGTCGGTGAGGATAGATAAAGATCTCCGAATCGTCCGTCTACAGTACATACTTCGAACGTCCAGTTGAGGTTGCATATTCATGCAATATGGCCAGATGGTTCTGAAAAAGATTTTCGTTTGTTGTAATGAAGGCGCGTTTGTTTTTGTTATAAATGAAACGACATCTTTCAGAGTGGGCCCACACGAATCGACGTATGTTTTTGTACGTGAAATGAGCGTGTTTAAAGCCCGTGTTTTATCGGCCATAAAGATCCGAGCCGCAATCAAACTTGTTGACGTTGTTGCGTATATGCACTCCATTATGAAACATGAAACCCAACACTATTGACTATACAACACTCTTCAGTTTAGCAGCATTAAAACAATTATATTCAACATTGATGAGTTCGTGGACCGGCCCTTTCAAAAACACTCGATATCTCAACTGCTTCTCTCTCTTCTCTTCTCTAGTCGGTAGTCGTGGGACGATGAGTTTTTTAAAACGATGACCCAAGAGCGAACTATTTGACCCGTTTGAGCATAGAATTACTTCATTACGTGTTCGGATATTATCGCCCCAGTTATCGAAACCCTTATAAAACAGACATTCCTGACCGATACGATCACATTCTTCGCATTCTTTTTTCATTCTGTGGCCATGACAAAAATAAAAATAAATAAAATAATAAAGGCCCATTTTGTAACTCGGACTTTGGAACGATGAGTTTTAACGATGACCCAAGAGCGAACCACTTGACCCGTTTGAGTATAGCATTACTTCATTAGGAGTTCAGATATCATACATCGCCCCAGTTTTCAGCCAATCGAAACCCTGAAGCAGACATTCCTGACCGATACGATCACATTCTTCACATTTAATGTACTACGAAGAAAAATAATATAAAAGAAAGTGCATTTTATAACTCGGACTTCCTCCGGAAGTGTCCGAGTAATAAACGATGTTATAAACGAATTATTTGCTGATCGTCACGGGAGAGAATCAAATTATAAACACACATCGCTACGAAACTCATGAAATACATTTGCTTTACACTCAGTTCTGATCAAAAGTTCATCAATAAGATCAAGAAAGGATTTATAGCCATTAGTACCAGTGAAGAAGCGATGTATAAACGAATTCTGTAGCAAAGCAGTATACAAGGTCAAGGTCAGACTTCTGGAAAATACGAGCGCGAATCTGATTGGCTGAGTCAGGGAATGGAATGTAGTGCTGGAGACAGCAACCGGTAGTGTGACAAAGGCATTGCGTGACGACACTAATAATGGGTGCGTAGGAGTCTAGGTTTTCTCAGGCAATGACTCTTAAAATGTCATTTCTCCTGTGTCAGACAACTTCGCCTTACCCTTTAATAATTTTGAGTTGCTCTTTTCATTTCTGGAGTTCAATTTGACACTGCTGTTCGATTTAAGGGGGTTAGGGTCACGTGACCTCTTAGTGCAAGTCCCCTATTGGACTGAAGTCCCCTATTGGACTGAGATTGATGTAGTGCATCATCACAACCACGCAATATGATCATTATTGTTATGGTGATTATCTACATCAAGTACACATACCAATTCCATGCGCTCTCTCGTCTTTATCGAGCTTAAAAACAAAAGAAAATGGATTTTGAACTCTCTCTATTCATTTCATAATTGATCTATCTTTAATTTTATTTGAAAACAATTTAAAATTCAGTTAAAGAATACACACAAACATAAGCCCTCTGAGCAAATACGTCCCATGCCATTGTAAGTCTTTATAAATTATTTCTTATTAAAACAATTACACGTGACAGTGAGGTCATACCTGTAATGCTGCTTGTGTGATACCAGGTGTAGCGACTGGGAGAACAAACCTCTCCAAAAAGTCCCACACTAAGTGAGCATTGGGGTGGCTTGCTAGCTTCTTAAGGCGACCAACAACAACTTCATACTTGAAAAAATGAACAACTCAAATGTGAAAAGCATTGCAAGTTGTAGTCTTGCTTTCAGCGCGATGCGACGTACCGTTGCCAGCCAATTCATTTTTATACATTCAAGTTAGCCAATCAGACAGCGAGAATTTGTTTTGACTGATATATTTGCACATGAACCCACTCAGTCTCAAATATTTTTTTTCATTTCGTACTCTTTACTCTTTACAATAATTATCGCTGTCTGATTGGTTAGCTTGTAAATATAAAATAAAATTGGGTGGCCACGGTACATCGCGTCGCGCTGTAAGCAGTCAAGTTCACAGGCAGCCCAACCATTGCTTTTGAGGCTACTAATTCAATAAAATGATATTTGCGTCTTTTTTTGATGGGTTTCCTGTGGTAGAGCGCACGCGCGCTCAATATTTAATACGTAGATATGTTGGGTTCCCTGTGCTGAGTAATATCCTATATTGGGCTTCCTGTGCACATCCCGCGCGTCCCGCACTACATGTGTATATTTACACAAGGTATGAAACTAGGTCACGTGACAAATACGTTTTTGCTCCTAATTTTGTCATTGTGATGTGAACATTCAATTTTTCTTCGAATAATTAAACCTTACCGTATTCTCGAAACACCTTATAAGTGTCAGTCGTCTAACTTCAACGTACGCTGAGAAACTAATTTTTGAAATTTTGAGCGTGATGGCCCGATGTGTGCCGCATGTATGTGGTGCACTTTTCCGTGAAACAGTCGGATTTTACCTTCGAGAGAACATCGACAAGCGCTCGGCAAATCTGAACTATGCTCTTTTTGGCAAGTTTTAATATTTATATGTTCACTAAACATAAATCAAAACATCTAAATATACTTTATTTGCTCAGTTCTGTTTTGACTTCTGTAAAGTATTTGTATTGTATTTTGATTTTTATCGATTAAAATCTTCAAAATTGACGCATTGTGTTTTATTATTAAATGCTGAATAGTCTCAATATTTAGTACTGCACAACACATTTTTGCTATCAGTACTTGTACACAAAATGACAAACAAACGTATTTATTTCAACAATAAGTTTACTAGCTTTTACACACTGTTTTCGCCGTTCTTTCTGTACAATTTATTCACTATATTGATCAGTAGGATAACAACAATTAAATAAATATTATACACAATCGACAAGTTGTGAATGAATAACAAACATCACAGTTGGAAGCGAAAATTACTCTGTGTTTCTCTCAGATGATAGTAAACTTATTTGCTAAATGTGTTGTGCTATTTCAATGACAATAACGAACAATTGTTAATATTTTAGTTCAGGGCAGCTTCACGAGTCCATCGCCATTCATGTCTCCTTCGATGTCAGTGAATTTGAGTTCGTCTATATTTTTGCTTCAGATGGTTTATGCTGTGTTGGCCGTTCCCTTGTGTCAGAAGAACTATAAGTAAAGTACAAAATTACGTAAAACACTTTCTAGATGAGAGAGTCAGTAATGTTTAAACAGATAAAGTAAAGTCAGTCAGTTGAAAGAGGTTCCTTGTTGAAGTGTATTTCGATCACTGACAAAACTACACAAGTCAAATCATTTCTGCATAAATTTATGAAAACAACTGATTTGTTGAGGAGTATAAGCAGCTCTTCTGCCCTAGTATAGGCAAGTCCTTTTATTAGAGAACATTTAGAGCAAATACTACGTAATAACCTTGACAAAAATACTTTTAGTTCAGCTTCAGTTTCAACAAAACTTTCAGGCTCACGTGTCGAGCACACACATCCAAACTTTCTCCACCATTCAAAATGAAAAAGGACTACTTTAAAACCGTCAAATCTCTTCTAAATTGACTTAAAGTTGACATGAATTGTGAACGTCTAAACTTACCATGAATAGGGAATAGAATCCTAACGTTTACACCGAAAAAATCAGTCTTTCTTGATATGAACTTCTCTTCCATGCCCCGCCATTAGCGACAAAATGACGACTTAACCCTGGGTACCCCCCACGGGCCTGTAGCGTACGACGACTTCGGCTATTCGGCTCACGGAAAAGTGCACCACATACATGCGGCGCACATCAGGCCATCACGTGACTGGAGTTTCATACCTTGTGTAAATATACACATTTGCTGTGCGGGCGCGTCCCGCAGGAGGTACACAGGGATCCCAACATTATATGTTACTCAACACAGGGAACCCAACATATAAATGCGCGCGCGCGCGCTCTACCGTACCACAGGAAACCCATCAAAAAAAGACGCAAATATATTTCATTATTTAGTAGCCTCAAAAGGAATGGTTGGGCTGCCTGTGTCAAGTTGCGTACTTTTCTCTAATCTGTGTAGAATTTGAGGGAGAAGAATTGTCCCCTCCAGTGAAACTTGGCAGTTAAAACGCAACGTGAATGTGAACAAACATCCTAACTATCCTAAATATCCTAACTATATATAATAATTCACATAAATGCGCTAGCTATATCTAAATGAATATAACTGTAAATTTCCTAACTATATACTCTCGTTTGCAGAAACACTGTAGTATACATTTACACAAATATCTAATGAGATACAATATATCTAATGAGAAGCAAAGTGTGAAATATCACCTTTTTTCTTCTAATATATCATAATCATCAATTTTAGATTAGTATCGCATCCAGCAAGACTAAAATAATAATTTCAGCACTATTTTGTGCTTAAACAGTTGACTATACAGTATGTGGTTCTAATTGTGAACACTTTTCAGTAATAGTGCCGTTTTTATATCGTAAAGTTAAGATCGACAAAAAATATTTCACCCGAGCAAATATTGATTTATTTTCAATCATTCAATGCTATTTTGGGCTTCCTGACATTTATTCCGCGCAAAATTTCAAATATAATACAAGGTAAGCTGACGACTGTTGTTTACAAATTCGAATTTTAAGCGCGCCTTTAAGATTCTCAGTGGGGAAAGTTCGCATTTTCTTTCTAAAAACACAAAGTTTGGAGTTTGTTTTTATATGAGCTAAAAGGTAAATAATAACACTTTTCTTTACAAAACAATAAATCGAAAAGTGTTGAAAATGAACGAGCAGCATCGGAATAAAAAATTGTGCGTGTTTTTGTGATGTGCATCTAATTGTAAACACGCATATGCTCACGCATAACTTGGCATTTCATAACATATGTAGTTCTTGAGATATAGAGTAAAATTGCCTCTAATGTACGTGCACTGGTACAATAGTAAATATTGAGAAGGAATTATGTATAAGAAGTCCGCGTTTGTGATACAAATCTGCGCTATTGCGTTGTTAGCAATTGCATGAGCGTGATGAACGGCATACATCAATGAACATGCGAACACCTCAGCAATTTAGCGTTGCTGTCTGACTTCACTTCATTTTAACATTTTTCTATCATTCGTATCGAAATAACACGAACATAAATATTGTTTTAAGACAACTTGGAACTTGTACATCGAATTGCAAGGCTTGAAATCGATAATAATACACATTATCATATGACCCGTATTTTCCCATGCGCGCGCTCTTAATAAAACCTTCGGAGAAAGTCACGTGATTGGGCAGATACGGATTTTTGGAGCTGGTCCGTACAAAGCCGTATCCGGCCCCGGCCCAGATTGTTGTCAGGAAATTTTTTATACTTTTTTTGCAAAAGTTATTTTTTAAATGTGGACGACTTGAAAAGTGAAAAAAAAAGTTTAAAAAAAAATTGGTTCTTATCAGGAGTAATCGCGCATTTGTGTTCACTTTTCCTTGGCTGTGAATGATTTTTGTACCAAAATGGTCCATATGAAAGGGTCATATGATAAAATGCTTATTGACTGAGTTAGGTCGGGCCGGGCGAGGTCCGTACTTCCATGACCTCGAGCCAAATATTTTCCCGTCCGGCCCTCCCACTCAGTCAATAAGTACATAATATTAAGCCATTAAAAAGCAAGCCATAAGTGTTCACAATTACAAACAACTGTTCACCATTAGAACCACCAACGGACATGATATAATAAAATATATTTAGAAAAGTTCAATAATAAATACAACGAAACTTAATCACATGTTAGCTGAAGTGTAGAGCTAATTTATAGAAAAGGTTCAGGATAATCGTACCATATGTTGACGAGAAATATCATCAAGTGCAAAAAGTGTTCACAATTAGAACCACATACTGTATTTGTATAAATATATACTACAACGTTTCGGTACAGTATATCTTATATAGAATCAATCATTATCTCATATAGGATCAATCATTATCTCATATAGGATCAATCATTATCTCATAAAGGATCAATCATTATCTCATATAGGATCAATCATTATCTCATATAGGATCAATCATTATCTCATATAGGATCAATCATTATCTCATATAGGATCAATCATTATCTCATATAGGATCAATCATTATCTCATATAGGATCAATCATTATCTCATATAGGATCAATCATTATCTCATACAGGATCAATCATTATCTCATATAGGATCAATCATTATCTCATATAGGATCAATCATTATCTCATATAGGATCAATCATTATCTCATACAGGATCAATATTATCTCATATAGGATCAATCATTATCTCATATAGGATCAATCATTATCTCATATAGGATCAATCATGATATATGACTTACCTCTCTCTCATCTAAGGTTTCATCAAGTCTGTTTTCCAATTCAATCTTTTTTATCCATCTCATTGGTCTTTCTAGTTGTTTATCTATTGCTTTATGTCTAAAGGAAATGTCGCCAAGAACAGATTAAAATACATCACCACCTATCCACATTGCAGGCGAAGCTGTTTACATGAGATAGATAACCAGGGTCAACTCTATTATTCGCATATTCCCTGTGGATGATAAAACAATAGAATTGTCCCCATTGCTAGGTTTATCTCTCTCATGTAAACAGGGCTTAAGGACGCTAAAAAGAACGCCAGCGTGCTTGGGTAAAGGGCAACTCCCTCCAGTATAATCTATACATGTACCGTAACAAAGTAATCAGACTGTGCAAAATGGGCGCATAATCGGTTTTATCGTGACAGTGTCAGTTATATGAGTGACACCAACTCAAAGAAGCGGTGGGATAAATCCAAAACCTGTACCGCTGACAAGCATCACCGTGGACGGATCGTTTTTTGAGGGATACAAACATTATGAACTAAGAAATCCAAGGAAGCTGCCATTATTCAAATGCAGAACTATAGCGCGCCGATCCGGACATAAATACTTCTGTTTAAAAATATACGACTTGTGTGAAATATAGTACTTATCGGTAAACATATACTACTTGTTTGAAAATATAAGACATGCTTGAAAATATACGACTTGCTTGAAAATATACACACTTATCATATTCATTAATAATTCATGAGGAAAACACAATAGAAATCATAGCCGTGGAAGAGCTTGTATCTTTGATACAAAATTGTCTTGATTTGCATATACTAAAACTTTGATTTTCTCGGCCAAACTTACTGGCATCTTGAAAATTATAGTAGAACATGATTTTATACATCTGTGGATATGATAAGTACGATACAATATTCGCGTCCGTGTTGTATGAGATCTACAATCACTTGCCTTCGGCTCGTGATTGTATATCTCATACAACACGGCCACTCATATTGTATCTACTACAAAAAAAACAATGACCAAAACCAAGATTTGAATAACAATAGGAACTATTATACAACTATTGTATAACTATTGCTTCGTTCTACAAAATTGTTATTCAAATCTTGACCTGGTTTTGGTCATTGGGATCTAGTGTTTTCCATATGGCACTTCAAAGACGTCCGCGATCGGTGGTCAGCCAGAACTTACAGCGGTCATTTTCCCGCCAACGGGAAAACCGTTCGTTTGATCAAGATTGTCAAAAATGGCGGATCAAATTATCAACAGGCTGCTTGAGGCAGTGAAAACGATGACTGACAAGAACGATTCTGGAACCTCAACGACTATGAATTCTGATAATACAGATATTGAATCAACAATGAAGCGTCTGTATCCCAGTGGTCGGTCGAGTACGGGGAAATTTAATCCCAAAAGCAGCTACGCAGCGAAGCGACGTAGGAACAACACGTGCACTGCCAGCACTGGACGTATTGTTAAAGATAAAAGCTCCCGAGGACTCAAAAAGCGTGTTAAAAGATGTCATTCTTTTACCAAGCCCTGATATAGAGAATATCTATATAACGAGGAATTCGCCGAAACCGCGGTATCAATGTCAGAAGAAATGACTGAGGAGAACATCCGTGAGAAATTCAACGATCTCTTCAAGGATAAGTTGGAACTCTTGCCAGATCCAAAGTTCACCTTTGTACGAGCGATTGGAAATAAGATCATCAGGTTGAGAAATGGGCCATAATGACAGGAAAGCTTTTAAACTATATCACAAAGCAAGGGCCTATTTACATCAGATCTATTATGAATGTTCCTGGACAAGCCGATCAAGACATCAAGAAATGGATGGTCATAAAGCGTGTAGAAGACGTGGAATCAAGTGAGGACGAAAGCCTTTTGAAACCTGTATTTGGCTCAGACGACGAAGAGAAGAAGGAAAGAAAAAAACCGTAGGTTGTACAAATAGATGTAGACGATGTCGAAAATCCCCCAAATGCTTCTACTGTACTTCACACAGCAAGCAATTTGGGTAAGATTTCATTTCCAGACATAATTATTACAATACCGCTATTTTATAGTATTTCTTTCTTTCATTCATTCATATATATAAATAATTAGATTACGACTTCTCTTGTTATAATAGTTCCAAACCAACTAGCAATAGATAGTGAATACTTTAGTTAGATATGCAAATGGTAGTGGAACGAAGAGCAACACGCTTGAGACGAAGTCAAATTTGGATCGTCCAGAGAATGAAACGAGCAGAAAATATGCCGTTAGTTTCGATTTTTGGCTCAAGGTAAGAGTTTGGGAATGTCCCATCATCGTCCTTTGGTGCTGTGGAGTTTTTTGAGGGAATTGAGGGATTTTAGGGGTAAAAATCGAGCGGTAGCCGTTGGAACTAGCGCTCGTAGTTTCCTGCCTTGTATTGTCACTGTATAGTACTGAGGAAGAAATAATAAAAACAGTGTCTAATGTGGATAAAACTACCTGAAATGACTTTATCTACAAATCATACAATAAGACACAAAGCCATTTTTCATTTCATTGACGTTTTTATTTTTTCTAATTTTTAGGTTCACTGCAGTACATGTTTGTTGCTTGGGCTGCCTGTGGTTGAAGCACTGGAAGAACAGGAAAAAGACATAGAGGAGGAAGAAGACATTTATCCGATAATAAAACCACAACGCGCAGCGGATAAAACACGATCTACGAGTAACAATGTTTGGTAGCTAAAACTCTCATATTTTTCATATCATTTTATTTCACTCTCAAATGTTAAATATTTTGTTCTTATTTTGCTCATTAATTATTCATGATTTATGACAATAAATTCTATATTGACGTTATTATTGGGAAATGAACACAGGAATGATGAAGCTCTTCAAACATCAATGCAGGAGATTTTACAGGAGAACAAAAGTGAATGCATGTTACTTGGTGATCCACAAGTAATTATAATCAAAGTTGATTATTCCGTAGCAGCCAGACATCTTAATGTTTACAAATCATATTATTTATATTAGCAATAAGTTTTCTTAATTCGATGAGGTTGAGCAAAATATTGTGATTTGTCACAATCTCGTCCCCAGAGCCGTTATTTCTTACTGCGCATGCTCGACGAAAGAACTTGGCTCTGGAAAACTCCAATGACCGGAACCCAGAATCTGGGTATTTTGTGGCATGCGCATAAAAGAGACTCAGTACCGGAAACAATATGGCGGACTGTTCGGTTTGCCCTCGAGAAAATGGGTTTGGATGAAAGCTTTCATCTTAAAACGAAGCAATACGACGTCATGAAGAACATTGTAACACTTGTAATGATACTTTAGTAGTTTTACCCACTGGTTTAATACGGCAAATCGTTAATTTATCAATGTTTGCCGCTCGTTTATGATTACATGAATCCTCTGACTCTGGCTCTGAAAAAAGCACTGTGCTTATCGTCTCTCTGTTGAATTCCTTGATGGTGGATCAAGTAAATAAGTTAAGAGAGAAAGGGATGTCGGTCTCCATATGGAATGTTGATGAGGTAGTAATAAATGAATACGTGAACTGGTTTGTTATCGGGTTGTTATTGTAGCCAAGTGAAGTTTTTAGTTATAAATTGACTGTTACATTTGATATCGTCATTGAAGCTCACATAGCTTGTTCAAGTCTAAACCGAAAGGCACTAGGTTTTTGGTGTGTCAGGATGGATTTCCTACGTATTGGCACCAGGTCGACAAAGGAATGTCTTAGTCGTGTTTTGTGCAATGGTTTACTTGTTTACATAGTATGTCAATTTCATCCCGTAAAGTATTCATCGTAATTGTTATGTAAGCGAATCTTTGCTTTGAATAAACCAGTTCTGTCCTAGCCTTCGTCCTGTGTGGTTGTCTTTGTGCTATCGAGAGTCCGACACTCTCGCCGCGTATCGCGTCCTTCTGAATCTCCCTCGTTCCTCCGGCCTATCCAAACGGACCTTGATCCACCTGGTCACATTATGAATTATCTTTATTTTCAATTTAGGGTGCGTTCGATTGACCTTATTCCAGAATAGGAATACACAAAATAACATCCCTAAGTCGCTGTCACGCAGCTACTGTCCACTGTAAAATAAAACGATTCCTTGTTGTATTAAAATAAAGTTACTGCATAAAATGATTTTTCAGTGATTTTGGTAGCGTTTTTCAACCCTTTTTCGGCAAGGATCCGCCATCTTGAAATTTTTGAATTTCTGTGAATTTTCTGTTGCCATGGAAACCACTGCAATGTGATTGGCTAAAATTATTTTCTATTGTTTATTAGCCAATCAAAAGCGAAATTATGTTTGTAATTTGCACTGTGTTACACTCTTTTGCACTGTGTTACACTTTTTTGCACAGTGTTTAGAATAAATAGCAAAGCTCTCAGCCAATCAAAATCGAGTAATTTTTGCATCTATATTATTAACTCAGTAACAAGTCTTATATTTTCAAACAAGTAGTATATTTTCAAGCAAGTCGCATTTAAAAAAAAAATATTGCTTGAAAGCAAGTCGTATATATTTACTCAGTAACAAGTCCGGCTTATATTTTCAAACAAGTAGTATATTTTACCGATAAGTACTGTATTTCACACATTTCGTATATTTTTCAAAACAGAAGTATTTTTGCCCAGATCGGCGCGCCATACATCCTCGGGAACCCAGGGGTATATTCTGTCGCTCGTTACTCACTCCCAGAGAAATACCCCTGGGAACGAAGTCTGTTGGAACTTGTTCCGGAAGTAAAAATTACTCTCGTTTCTGATTGGTCGACCTTATATGGTCGACCAATCAGTATCAAGTATTTCTGGTTTGAATAGGACAGCCGCCATTTTGAATTTTGACTTCCGCAACAAGCTCCAACAGACTTCGCTCCCAGGGGTATTTCTCTGGGAGCGTGTAACGAGCGACAGAATATACTCCTGGGTTCCCGAGGATGCGCGCCATACAGAACCAATCCTTTCAAAGACAGTTCCATCCTATACTCTGTATGAAAGTGGGACTTTATCTGTAATTTCATTACCAACAACTCTCATGGCATTTGTATTTATGTATTGTTGTATTTTTATATATTCTTATATATTTTTAGGTTTGCATGCTAAGTTATGTACTGCTAATTGACCAATCACACTTCGCCATGTAATAAATGTACATAATATTATATACATTTATAAAATAACTATGATATAACGCGCGCTCTGATTGGCCAAAGGATGCGTATTCCGTGTGCTTTATGAGAGCACACAGCACGCGCGCGCAGATATTCAAACATTTTTGTAACGAACAAAATTGAAAACTTGCCTTAAAATCATAATTGTATTTTATAAAAGAAATAGAAAACTTGCCCGCTGTGCTATGTGCAGATTTATAGCACTTGGGGACTGATCAGAACACTTGAGAAGTGTTGAGAAGCTTAAAGTGCCTATCACCCCTGTGAGATTGTTTTAAAAATCTATTCAATATAAGCTGAATAGTTGGTGGGTTCAGTATTTTGTAATTTGAACCTTGCGTTTATGAGTTATAGAGGTTTGAAATCTCAATATGCAAATTTGATGACGTCTACTAAGACTTCATTTATTATACAAAAACGCCCTTGTGCTGATTATTGACATTTGAAAACTTACAGAATATTTTCAGTCTTTATAAATGATTTTATAACTTTTTCTCCATTTCAAAAAATAAGCTCTTCTTGAAAAAGTCTATATAAGTTTACGGCAAATTCCTGGGTTGACGTCATCAAATTTGCATATTGAGATTTCAAACCTCTATAACTCATAAACGCAATGTTCAAATCACAAAATACTGAACCCACCAACTATTCAGCTTATATTGAATAGATTTTTGAAAGAATCTCACAGGGGTGATAGGCACTTTAACACTTCTATAGTGTTCTGATCAGTCCCCGCGTGCTATAAATCTGCACATAGCACGCGCGCTCGTTTTCTATTTCTTCAGTACATATACAGTTTGTACAGTCAGTAAACACTCACATGTCATCACTTCCTCTGACATCATTGTTTTGTATGGCATCTTTGTCTAATCTTCTAGTGTCACTGGGCTGTGAATCATTCTCAAGCAGGCCATCAATACTAGCTTTTTCCAGTTTATCAAACTGGGTATAAATATCCTGTAAATGTCAGAATAGTAACATCACTATGACCTACCACAAGGAGGGCATAACATTGCTGATCACTGGTTTACAATGACAACAATGCGTTTCCTTTTTGCACACATTACTGCATGAACAAATGCTGAACAAAATTAACAACTATTTTGTTTTTCTTCATGTTTTTCCTGCCTTCAAATTGAACAACTTGGATGATTTTTTCAAATTTTCTCAAAACAACCTCAAATTGCAGAATCAAAAATAAGGAAAGTACAACAATGGCTCATTTCGCAGTTAATGACATATTTCTGGGGGCCCTGTGGTTTAACACGGAAGCGAGGCAATTTTTTGGCAACTTCGGCCGGCTTTGTACAAAATGGATCCTGTTTAAAGTCGTACATGTGCGGTATTAATTGGAAAAGAGAAAGACATTTGAGGAGATTAAAGAAGTAGATAGTCGACGTTTTGTGACAAAGGTTTTACGTGAATTTCTTCTACTACACGGTGCGGAGCGATTTTATATTTTACGCCCACTTCAAGATGGCGGATATGGCCGAGATGGCCTGGAAGCTACTAATATGAGCAGCTCAACTTCCGGTGAATCGTCTTCGTGTTTTCTTCGAGTTCACATAGAGTAATTCTTGGCAATTTCTTTGTTGGCTAAACTGCAATTGCAATAAATGTTGAAGGTTATACATATTTGGCGGAGAAATCGTGTCAAACAAGCCGCAATTGTATGTATTTATTGTCTGATGAAGTTGGAGCTTAATATTTTCATTCACTTAATGCTGCATGGCTATCTAACGGATTGTTCCTCTCAAAACACTTTAAAGAAGATCCAGCTTTATGTGATAGTTTCTACTCATGCATCGATCACTGCGGTAAAACGCTTGCTTTTTAGTGGGCGTAAAATGCGAAGTGAGCTCACACTTTACGCCCACTAAAAAGCAAGCGTTTTACCACAGTGATCGATGAGTAGAAACTTTCACATAAAGCTGGATCTTTTTAAAAGTTTTTTGAGGGGAACAATCCGTTGGATAGCCAGTAAGTAAATGAAATGCAGTGGCTATTCGTACGGTAACCGTACGCCGACTCTGATTTTGTTATTCGTACTGTTGAGTCGATTATTTCTATGATTTTATGAAAAGTTGAAGAAACGTATTAAATCCAAACTATCCTATCTTTGTTAAGATACAAAGCGATGAAGTGCCAAGTTTTGGTTTATAATACGCTGGGCACAGTAGGAGACTGAATAATTTAATTCTGGCGTGACACATCAGACTGCCGTACGCCGAATCTCATTTGTTATTCGCAAGAGTCGAATTTTTCCACGATAAAGCGTGTTTTATCTTATGCCGCTGTCTTGATGTTTAGTTGTCTTACAATACTTACCGCCGTTTTATGACTTCGCATTGGGATTTAATATTCTACGCGTACGAATACGGTAGCAAATGAGCGCAAATGAGAGTCGACTTTATGAGAGTCGAAATGGATCGTTTTATTTCAGACAATAAATACATACAATTGCGGATTGTTTGCGACGATTTCTCCTCCAAATATGTATAACCTTCAACATTTATCGGAAAAAAACAAAGAAAATGACAAGAATACTGAACTCTATGTGCAAATAATACGATTCACCGGAAGTTGAGCTGCTCATATTAGTAGATTCCAGGCCATCTCGGAAATATCCGCCATCTTGAAGTGGGCGTAAAATATAAAATCGCCCGGAACGGTGTCCAAACAACAGACTAGCAAAAATCGTACAAAGAAATAGCTGGTTGCCTCTTGCTTTCAACACTTACTTTTCACCTGGAAAGAATCGACAAGGATACTGAGTCGTCATCTAATGTTGTAAAAGAAAAGCATAAGACAGAAAGTGGGTGTTTAACCTCTTTTTATTCTTGTTCTTGGGAAAGAATCTGTTGACTCGGGTACTTTGGTTCTTTCTCTGTGTACTCGATCACAGTATACGTCATCATCATATATACCTTTTCAACTCAATTATCACATTAAAAATCAACATAATTCCGTAATGTTTTTGCCGATAACCAAATAAAGCTGCACGTTTAAAACCTCATTCATTAATACTCATCGTTTATTTTTTATATATATTTATTTAAATCAATATTTACACAGGCTGTCCAGTTTAGCAATGCTAGTTGAAATGGAGCCCTGATACACTGTTTATCCACACTGTCATGGTCCACTCTTACCGTTTATCCACACTGTCCACGGTCCACTCATCTTTTATCCACACTGTCCACGGTCCACTCTGTGTACGGAGCAAATGGCTAGAATATGTTTTGAGAACTTCGTTTCTAGTACTTTTTTTCAGGAAATTTACACAACAGAAGGAGTTTTCTTAATGTACTTTTAATTGTTTTCATTCACAAGAAAGTATTTCAACTGAGTTTCATTCAGAAAAAGTTAAAATAAGCGACCTTCGTTGGAGCTCGGCTGCACCACGATCTGAACATTTTGGACCGAGCAGTTATTGAACATTGACTGAAAAGAATGCATCGATGGCTTCGCTTGGGTTCCTGTAACCAACAAGTTGTTATGCTGGACTGTTGTGGTGACTTGTATGGTGGACTGAGCAGGGGAAACTGAACTGCTAGACTTCCCAAAAAGACTTCTCGACAGGACTTTACTGCAGTTGTGCAGCTGAGCGGTTGAAGGGCGAGTGTTGTAATGTGCCAAACTTTGCTCGTTTCTGTGCCCGGAAATCGACATAATGTGACGATTCGGCACACCGGCGTTAGACCACATTGTGATTGCTGTCGCCCTGACTGAGTGGTTTGTGTAGACTCTCGAAAGGCCAGCAACTTCACTTATTGTTTTCATCATGGTGTCCACTTGTTTACTCCAATTGGCCTCGCTTCGTACCATACTTGTTCGGTTGGCTCCCAGTTCTTTTTTCGGATACTGGAACAATGCATTGATCGTCGGATTGAGCTTGGTGAGATAAAGCTGAAGTGCTTTGTACCCGTCATTTTCATGATTGCTTTCATACATCCTGGCATACTTCTCTGTGCTGGTTGTGTGATCTTTTAACCCGCCTTGATGATTTTTGGTGAGCTCGTCGTGTACCATAGTGACATACTTTCGGCCGCTTGCATCCACTTCAAACTTTAAAAACTTGACTTTGTCAGGTCTCTCTGGCCCTCCCTCCCTCTTCTACAAAAGAACAGGACAACATTAAACCAAACATTGCGTAGATGGGATACTGGACTCTTGAGAGACAAGGTCTCGGATGATCGGAGTTTCGTCATATCTTCGTCTTCGATCGTTGGTTTATGGACGGGGTTGTCTTTACCACTACGCTTCATATTCACTAGTTGGGCATCCAGCATCAGATTAGATCTTTGAAACCGGGGATCTGTGGACATCTTGATATTCCTGTTGTTCGGAGGGAGATTCAGATGCCTCTCGATAGCGTGTCGGAAACCCAAGAGCGTAGCTCGTCCGTACATTTCTCCTGATTTGGTACGAGCTTCGGCGTAGAATCGTCTCAGGTTAGTATCAACCTGTCCGAGGGTCATGTTTTCTTGTGGCGTTTGAATCTTCTTCTCTGTACACCAGGCTAGCACATGAAAGAAAAAACAGAGAATTCAATGCTGTAATTTTGAGGGAAAAATCTAAAAGTTTACATAATATGAGTGGGAAACCATTTGTTGACAATTGTAATCATTCAAGCGAAAAGTTACAGTTTTATTGTAATGAGATGAAAATGTTCACGGTATACACCCTATGCATAAATCGATTTATGTAATTTGCATAAATTTGCAAAAACTGAAAGAATAACGAGTTAAATAAAGGTAAAATAATAGATTGAAAAGATCATCCACAGTTTAGTAATTACCCCAAAAGTGCATTAATAAAAATGAAGCCATCATAAAGTAATAAGCGTTTGAAAGGTGCAAAATACATGGAAACGAGGCTGGTAGGCCCAAAGTCCGGTTTCTGGCACAAATCTTTGTAATTTCAAGTCGCTATATCTTTTCAAGATTTCGTAGTACAGCCCTAAAATTTGGTGTGTTCATTTTTGATAACACTCTCTTCAAAGAGATGGTCAGATATTACTGTAACATATTCCCAATAACGAAGTGAATGTGATTTTACGATTCTACCATTTATGCATAGGGTGTATAAATCTTCCAATCAAAAGAAAATAAATATAATTGTTTTTACCTTTGAATGTAGAAACAGACCAGTTAGTTGTCTTTTTAGTTTTATCAGAATGCTTTTAGGATTTTTCTCAAGCTCCTTTTCTGATAAGTTGGCGAACCGGCTTGAAGTCGTCTGTTGTTGTTTTAATGTCTCGTTTTCGGCGCTGCTTTTTGCAATTTTTGCCGGTTCCATCGTCGCGTTTGCAAACTCTGGCAACTCAAAATCTAACAAATTAAAACTTGGAAAATCACTTTCATTTTCTATGAAGTTTGTTGCCATATTGTTGACGTGAGCGTGCTCCATACGCGTGCTCCATTCATTTTTTTGTTCATAGCTAGCAAGCCAATCAGAGCGCGTGTTACGTTACATCGTATATATGTTATAATCATCTTTTATCCGTGGACAGTGGACAGTGGACAGTGTGGATAAACGATGAGTGGACCGTGGACAGTGTGGATAAACGATGAGTGGACCGTGGACAGTGTGGATAAACGATGAGTTGGACCGTGGACAGTGTGGATAAACCATGAGTGGACCGTGGACAGTGTGGATAAACCATGAGTGGACCGTGGACAGTGTGGATAAACCATGAGTGGACAGTGGACAGTGTGGATAAACGATGAGTGGACCGTGGACAGTGTGGATAAACCATGAGTGAACAGTGGACAGTGTGGATAAACGATGAGTGGACCGTGGACAGTGCCGTGGATAAACGAGGAGTGGGACCGTGGACAGTGTGAATAAACGATGAGTGGACCGTGGACAGTGTGGATAAACCATGAGTGGACATTGGACAGTGCCGTGGATAAACGATGAGTGGACCGTGGACAGTGTGGATAAAAGATGAGTGGACCGTGGACAGTGTGGATAAACGATGAGTGGACCGTGGACAGTGTGGATAAACCATGAGCGGACATTGGACAATGCCGTGGATAAACGATGAGTGGACCGTGGACAGTATGGTTTAAACGATGAGTCGACCGTAGACAGTGTAGATAAACGATAAGGGTGAACTGTGGACAGTGTATAGTGTGGATAAACGAGTTTACGTACAGTTTTATTTTATGATCGGCAAAAAAACGTTACGAGTTTCATTTGGTTTATCGGCAAGAACGTTACGAAAATTATATTGATTTTATAATGTGATAAGTGGGAAGTTGAAAAGGTATATATGATGATGACAGTATATCTGTGATCGAGTACACGGAGGAAGAACCTGAATGCCCGAGTCATGTCAAACAGTAACCAACAAAATCTACGGTCTTCGGTATTTTTTCCTATCTTTTTTACGATCGTTGAGTACAGAAAAAAAAATAGGCAGTCCAGGGAGTGGCATGGTGTCTACTATGAAATCAACAAAAAAAGTCTATCCCTACATATGGGTACTGGTGGTTTTTGAAATGGTAGAAGCACTCGAGTACTGTGTGTTCATTTATTTATCGATTAGCACGGCTGTTAGCGAGTTTTGGGACAAAGAAGTTAACGAGGAACGTGTTCGGTTTTGTGTCCTCGTATAAACTATTAAATTAAATAAAAACCTTATTTGTTCTTCGAAGAAATTGCTTGACCCTTTAAATCGGTTAGAGATCTAGCAGTTTTACATGGAGCCAGTAGGTACTATCCCACTACACAGACTAGTCGATCGTCATGGAGCTATTTTAAAGGGCCGAACAAACACAAACAATCGATATTCCGCTGGAAAATAATCTCAACAAAACCGTCACTGAAAAACTTGAAAACATCT
>JAUJYZ010001477.1:0-10000 GCA_033675265.1 Actinostola sp. cb2023
GATTGCATACCATGTATTGAATAGGAAATCCCCCACAGTGCTGTAAGTATGTCTAGATGTAATCTATGGTGATTGCATACCATGTATTGTATAGGAAATCCACACAGTGCTGTAAGTATGTCTAGATGTAATCTATGGTGATTGCATACCATGTATTGAATAGGAAATCCACACAGTGCTGTAAGTATGTCTAGATGTAATCTATGGTGATTGCATACCATGTATTGTATAGGAAATCCACACAGTGCTGTAAGTATGTCTAGATGTAATCTATGGTGATTGCATACCATGTATTGTATAGGAAATCCACACAGTGCTGTAAGTATGTCTAGATGTAATCTATGGTGATTACATACCATGTATTGTATAGAAATCCACACAGTGCTGTAAGTATGTCTAGATGTAATCTATGGTGATTACATACCATGTAATCGGTATAGGAAATCCACACAGTGCTGTAAGTATGTCTAGATGTAATCTATGGTGATTGCATACCATGTATTGTATAGGAAATCCACACAGTGCTGTAAGTATGTCTAGATGTAATCTATGGTGATTACATACCATGTACCTTCATAGTTGGTATTCCCTGATTGATGATGTAACCTCACAGGCTTAGGCTTGGACTAAATCTCTAATGTACAAAACCCCGAACAGAAAAACAAAACAAAAACAAAACAAAACAAACAACAACAAAAAAAGAAGGAAAAAAAAGAGGTATAACAAGATTACTATACCCGTGATGCAACAGTATGACAAGATTACTATCCCCGCGCTGCAACAGTATGACAAGTTTCCTACCCGTGATGCAACTTATGACAAGCCTTTCTATAACCGTGATGCAACAGTAAAACAAGATTACTATACCCGCGCTGCAACAGTATGACAAGATTCCTACCCGTGATGCACAGAGTACAGGCAATTAGTAAGTACATACTAACACTATATATACGTCTACAGAGTATAGGCAATTAGTAAGTACATACTAACACTATATACGTCTACAGAGTACAGGCAATTAGTAAGTACATACTAACACTATATACGTCTACAGAGTATAGGCAATTAGTAAGTACATACTAACGCTATATACGTCTACAGAGTACAGGCAATTAGTAAGTACATACGATACACTCCTTTCCTTAGTAACAGATCCAGCTTCTCTCCATCATAGAACATACCCATATTTCTGAATTGTTCTTTCTTAGATTCCCAACTAACGAATCTAAACTCGCTGGCATGAATTTAAAGCTGTCTATGAACCGTATCTCACGCTTTACGGTGCATGTTTTCCCTTCCTTGTTTACGAATGTGTCCACTACTATCTCTTTTTGAATGATATATACTTCTCTTCATTGTTAGGGATACAATCGACTTTTCCTTCTGTTACACCTAAGTTCTTAATAAATAAATGGGCGTCATAGCCAGCCAGATTGTGAAATATCACTGGAATGTGTTTGGGGATTTTGTAGTTTAAATTGCATTCATTGTGTGCTGTGCTGCTCCACGATACCTTCCTGTAAGGTGGTCATGATCAAGCACTTTACTCTCACTAAACTCTTTTTCACAAATATGGCAATGGGTTGATTTACTAAAATGTTCATAATCTTTTGCTGTCATTCTAATCTTTTTTTTGTAGTTAAACTTTGAATATAGATCTTTGACAGACTTTTCTATCGAGTTCACAAAGTGCTGTCCAATATCTTCAGCATCGCTCTTAGTAGTGTATCTAACTATCTTAGGCTTAAACAGCTTATCATCACAACATTTAATCATATAGGCATAGCCTGATGGTTTATGTTTTTGATACTTTTCCGTATACGATCTACCTTCATCAGGCCTACATGAAGATATACTCTCTGTAAAGCACTCAAAATCCGCGTAGATCACGAACGGTACTCTCATGCTGTGATTATAGTTTTTGAAAGATAGTGTAGTACCTTTCTTTGGCAATGTTATTTTAACGGCGTCATGATTCTTACAGTATTCACTATGTTTTTGGAGACTCTTCTCTGTTCTGAAATTGTTGAGACATCGTTCACAGAAGTACTTCTTCTTCATTATGATTCGTATTTTGAGAAGATAACAGTCTAGACATACTCTTAATCCAACAATAGTGGTTAGTCCTATCATCTGATATCATTAGAAGGTTTATTGTTTGTTCATTGTTTTTGCTTATTCGAAGTGGATATATTTTCATTTTTATATCCGTAAACGTTTATCCCATATTTGGGATTATTTTTTTCGAAGATTTTAATCTTATCAAGTTGTACAGGAAAATTCAATTCCATCCCAGTTTTAATTTCTCAGCGTTTATTTTCAAAGCCTTTGATATTCTTTCAGGGTGTGTTTTTATAGGAAATATACATGATGTGATTGCCCATTTAAAACATAGATTATCATTGTTTTTGGAATTAATAATAGCTTCTCTCTTTTTTAATTTTTGTGGGAGTTCAATATAAGATTTGGCTGAAATTGGTTTATATTTATCAATATGAATATCCAAATTAACAACACTATTGAAAATCCATCCAGAACCTTGATTTTGAAAGCTGCCCTCCTTTTCTAATATTTGTTCCATACAGAGTTTTATAAATATCTTCTAAATTACTTGCTTCTGTAATTATCTCTATTTTTGTGTGAAAGTGTGCGTAAGTAAAAACCTTCTCTTTTTTTTCCATTTTATAAAATTCATTCTCTAAAATTAGTTTCATCTTGATTGGTTTTTCTTGTTTTTCTAGTAAAACAATAACACCCTGTTTGTTGTTTTCTAGAAATGTTTTAGAGTCTATCTTATCACTTCCTTTTATTCTAAATGATTTGAGAAAGCCTTTCAATGCTGACTCTTTATTTATAATTTTTGATGTCTCTTTATTTTTTGAGCTTTAGTTGTTGGTGTCTTGGGGCTATCATATATATATTATTGACTTCCTTCTTCAAGGCTTCAATATGTGTATTTACAGTCTTCTTAATCTCTGTCGGAACATAAGACATTATCCAATCTGAGAAATTATTTATTATCTTTCCAGCTAGTTGTTTCAGCGATTGTGGTTGTGAAACTTTTACCGGTTTTAGAATTGGTACCTTAATTTCAGATATTGGTTCATCAATTATATTATTTTCTATCTCCGACATTCTATAATATACTATAGTAATATCGCTTTAAGTACCTGTGCATCCTAAAACGGTCCCGAAACGTGGTAAAGAGTATCACCACCAGCCTCTAGAATGCATAAATACTATCACCATTCCTTAATCAGACGATTAGGTTTTTATTTTATTCCTGACATTCCTAACATTCCTGACCTTGGCCTTTTTCCAAGAATTTGACCTTGGCCTTTTTCCAAGAATTTGACCTTGACATTCCTAACATTCCTTTAAGGTTGACCTTGGCCTTTTTCCAAGAATGTGACCTTGGCCTTTTTCCAAGAATTTGACCATAAAATGAAAAAGTAACGAGGGCGGCCATCTCAAATCACAAAATGTCCACAAACTCTCCACTCCCTACTACTACCTTGGTAATACTTTCTTTAAACTGGAACAATACGATGAAGCAAAAACATATCACGAAAAAGCCCTAGTCATTTATAAAACAGCGTATGGTGAAAATCATCCATCGATAGGTGACACACTGAACAACCTTGGTCGTACTTTCACTAATTTGGGGCAATACAATGAAGCAAAAACATATTTCGAAAAAGCTCTAGTCATTTATGAAACAGCGTATGGTGAAAATCATCCATCGATAGGTAACACACTGAACAACCTTGGTCTTACTTACCATGAACTGGGACAATACGATGAAGCAAAAACATATTTCGAAAAAGCTCTAGTCATTTATGAAACAGCGTATAGTGAAAGTCATCCATCGATAGGTGACACACTGAACAACCTTGGTCGTACTTTCCATAAAGTGAGACAATACGATGAAGCGAAAACATATTACGAACAAGCCCTAGTTATTTATAAAACAGTGTATGGTGATAATCATCCATCGATAGGTACAATACTGAACAACCTTGGTCTTACTTTCTATGAACTGGGACAATACGATGAAGCAAAAACATATTACGAACAAGTCCTAGTCATTTATAAAACAGTGTACGGTGAAAACCATGCATTTACTGTTAAGATACGTAACACCCTCGATATAACATTGCAAAAGTTAAAACATGGACCGTACAAATGCACTATAACATGATGGATGGCCACATCGTTATTGTTACACAACGAAATTACTGATTTTACCAACACTATTTGAAAATTGCTGTATATTCTCAAAACACTTTAAACAACTACATTCCTTTCATTTATTGATAAGCTAAGTCAATCCTTTTAAGATTTCAGTTCCATTAATGCCAGATCGTATTCTAGATCAATTTCCTATTTTCTTATCATTCAGTCTCCTCCTATTTTTATATTATTCGTGTAGTAGTATAAGTGTTACACAATTTTGTAAATTTTGTAAATTATTATTGTATTCACGCCCCTCTTGGAAACCAGCTTCAAGTTGAAGGGGCTAGCGTGATTAAATAAAGTTGACCTACCTACCTACTTACAATTATCTACCACACCCAAAGACACTATATACTTTTCGTCAGAACTTCTCATTCCTATTTCCCACTTGCAATATTTTGACAGTCAGATAACTTATAATTTTTACTATCCAGCAGTATAACTTTGTTGCTGTATTTCAGAAGTTAACTATAGAAAATCTTTAGATTACCTGCACGATTCAACTGCGTATTTCCTAATTGTAATCTAGAACTACATAGTATATAGCCAATCACGAACCTAGATCAAACTGACATTGATATAATGATAGACAGAGCGTCACTATAAAGGTGAACCGATACCAGCCTACCGAGAGCCCCTTGTCATTATCATATATACCTAACCAAATAAATTATGCAACTTTAAGATATAATTATATATATATGAGGACTGTTATTACAAAACGGGTCTTCGTCAACAAGACTCCTTTTAAGAAAACAGATCTCATATTGTTGTATCAAAATCACAAAGGCTGTTGTTTCAGCTCGAAGTTTGGCTATTCCTTCAAAGTACATGTCACTTTCTCATGATTCTCAGACCATATTGTTATTTTGTTGATCAGTGTCCAGCTTTCTTGGACAAAATTCACAACATAGGCCATCGATGAAACTTACTACATGTATATTGTTTAATCATTCCCCAAGCACACTGCAGTACTTTAGAGGGTAAGATCTATCCACAGGATTCTATGGTATACTGCACATGGTTTAATTCATACCAATAATAATAATTCATGCTTGTTGATAATAAATTCTCGCAAAGACAGCACAGCATGCACACACAACAACAAACATATTGTCTGTAGTTGTTTATTATTATAAAGCCCAGTTACAACTGACATACCAGATTCAGCCATGTGAACTCGAATGATTCATACAAGCGAAACCAAAGCTAAAAAAAAGATATCTTCTTGCACCAAGAATTGATGGATGTCTGATTGAAGCGTAACACCTAAGAGTACAATGTATGTCTGATGAGTCAGTTGTAACTGGGTGGACTTTACTGTTGCGACCAATGGGGAAGTGGAGGGCGATTACCAACATACTGAGAAAGATGGTAACTGTGTACAGTGTAACTCTGCTAAAAACATACTACCACTGTTTGCATTTACTTATGGACCACTCAAGGTGAACATTGCTACTGGCAATAAACATTGGTGTATTTTTGTACATTTTTAAACATTCGTGTACAAATAATATGATATCGTTTTTTGGTCTCGCAATTTTTTCAAAATCGTGGATAAAAAAGTGTGTTCATCATGTGAACTGCGCGCTAGTCCCCTTCTCAGCCAAATAAACTATTGTCATTGTCAGCCTAAAAGCACAGGAAACCCATTAAAACAAGTGACCATAGCTAGAGTAAATTTTTGTCTTTGTTTTTTCTTCTTCCAGCCATCTTGCTCACTTCATTTTAACTTAAAGTATGGTAGTGTTTACCGTATTTCACCTTCTGAGAATCTGTTTTCCAGTGAGTCAGCGCCTGGACTTGTGTTGGCTTTGGGTATGTAGATACTTCCTTGTGTTTATACTACGACCTGGATATCTCACAACCACAACCACTTATACTAGCAGTATGGATATACTTTCTAGAACCTTGGTGAGGTACAATGTTGAAGCTGGTTAAAAAAAGAAAAAAAAGCTGAAAAAAATTAACTGAGATTCTTCCAATAAGTGTTATGATTCTGTCTTCGGAATTTGGGCTTCCTGTGGTATGCACGACACCACAGGTAACCCGCCAAAAGGATGACATTCAAAGTCGATTTTCACACTCAATTTGTGAAAATCTGAAACAATTTCTTCACTCAAATATATTACATCTCTAGAGCTATCTATGGTCTGAATTCTGTTACAAACAGAAATCTAGAAGTAGGTAAAAACGATCATTGAAATGTGGGCTTCCTGTGGTGTGCTCAACGATTGAAACGACAGAAATTCGGTTAACATTCAACCTAAATACAGCAAATTAAAGTTTTCTCTAGCTTCCTATAGATATTTCGTATTTCTAAGTAATATTTGTCTCAAAGTTTAAGCTTTGAAAATTTTCGATTTTCAATAATTATTGTAGTAAATATATACGCTTTCTAGAAATATACATGAATTATTTATTAATACTATTTACCTTGATTCTCACTGTCTATTTTAAGTGATTTTTATCTCCATTTTTGTTTTGTCTTTTATGCTGCCCTTCATTTTTTATTAAGTATTTGTAAAAAAAATTCTTCTTTTTCTAATTTTGTAAATCTTCAAATAATTATATAATAATGTAATGTAATAATGTAATGTAATGTATCATGTAATGTAATGTATCACCTCCCGCCCTAGATTAGTGTTTTTTTTTTGCTATTTGCGGGATGGGTGTTAACTTGTAAATTCAATTATTATCTTTTGTAATAAGCTTGAAACTTGAAACTTGAAACATATACAGCTATTTCAAAAAAGGTTGGTGAAGGTTTTGTTGCATCTTGCATACCAAGCCCGAAATGCACTATGGGTGATGTGAATGGAGTCAGCGAAGGTCACAACAATTATGGAGTCTGGGAATTTTCCCAAACTTTGTCTTCGCAATATGGAGCCGGCATATGTTCTTCTGTATGTGCATGCTGACATTATTTTACATGATCCACAATACATTTCGGGCTTGGTATGCAAGATGCAACAAAACCTTCACCAACCTTTTTTGAAATAGCTGTATATCAGAGGAGTTTAAATGGTAAACAGCTTGACTAAGTATTTAACACGTTATTAAATCTAATATCACATGGAACAATGGCTCTTATCTTATCTCGTACTTCAGATTCCCTTTTGTCGACATCGTCTGCAGCTTTGCCTTCCAAATTCTGTACAACGAATCATCGGAAAAGATTTGCCTACAAATTGGAACATTTGGTCTTTTCGGTCCTAGCCCCTGCGAATCCCTTCGAATTCTTATTCTTCTTTTTTTCTGTCAGTTTCTGATTGTTTTTCAGTAAAAAACGTACGAATCTACAAAAAGTATTTTCTTAATCATATGCGTTGACTAATCTACATCCATCGCAACCATGAAACAAGCAACGTTAGCATGCTAATTTTTTTTCAAAACATTTATATAAATAAAATATTATTATTATTATTATTATTATTATTATTATTTTATTATTATTTTTATTATTATTATTATTATTATTATTATTGCAATTGTTTGTGTAAAAAATTTATGAAATAAAGTTTCCATTATTATTATTATTATTATTATTATTATTATTATTATTATTATTATTATTATTATTATTATTATTATTATTATTATTATTATTATTATTATTATATTGACGAAACGAGTTTGAAAATTATTTTTTTTCAGTATAAACTGAACTCACTTGAACTATTGGCATATTGTCAATTTAATATGTTATTATACTTTCTTTTGTGGATATTATTTATCAACAGAGCGCTGCCGCGCCGCTGAATCGGATTCATTGGAAAGTTCGAATCGCCATATATTGCCTTTCTAGTTCTTATTTTTTTATTGTTGTAAATCATTTAATGGTCGCTTACTGTCTTCAACATCCACGGCTTAAGATTGCTTTAATCCTGTGGTAATTCTCTTGTTCACAATTTCGTATACGAGAACAGGATATCCTTCAATTATCTTTATAAAATAATTTGAATAGTATGCGCGCTCTGATTGGCTAATCAGCCGTGTTTCATTTGCCTGTGAAAACATGCATGGAAATGACGTAACGAAATTCATCGACTTTTTGACCTAAAACTAACTTTGTTTTCAGTGTACAACATTTTCATTATAGTGGGGCAATATGGTGCAAAAAAATGGTTGAATTGTGCGATTTTGGTTAAAAGCACCAAACTTGGCACAAATATAGTATTCGACGAGCTGAACAATTTCAGCTATGGAACCACCCGAAAATTGGTCAGGGGGGCTATTTTAGACCAGAGGGGGGAGGGGTGGGTACAATATTGTCAAATGGTTGTTCGTTTTCGATTAAAAGCACCAAACTTGGCACAATTATAGTCATTCGACGAGCTGAACAATTTCAGCTATGGACCCACCCGGAAATTGGTCAGGGGGGGCTATTTTAGACCAGAGGGAGGACGGGGGTGGCTACAATATTGTCAAATGGTTGTTCGTTTTCGGTTAAAAGCACCAAACTTGACACAATTATAGTATTCGACGAGCTGAACAATTTCAGCTATGGACCCACCCGGAAATTGGTCAGGGGGGCTATTTTAGATCAGAGGGGGGAGGGGTGGGTACAATATTGTGAAATGAAGTTGTTCGTTTCAGTTTGGTTTAAAAGCACCAAACTTGGCACAATTATAGCATTTGATGTGCTGAATAATCTCAGCTATGTGCCCACCTGGAAATCTGTCAGGGATGGCGTTTTTTTTTACACTGGAGGGTGTAGGGGTGGGTACGTACATTTTTGAAATAAAATACATGTTTCAAAACAAGATCTATGTCAATGCTATGGTTTGACATATCTCTTGCTTCAAGTATACAAGTATACAAGTATACAAATCCCCAAAATATCCAGGGTGTATTGATTTCCTTTCCCCAAGGGGGTGGAGGGGCTATTGTATGTTTTCTGGCCAGATTGTCATATTGAAACAATAACTTTGCAAAAACACACCATTGAACTAAAGAAGGTAATGGTTATACCTAATTGCGCTCACATTCCCCACCACATTTGCATGGTGGCCTGGGGACTTTCCGTCTACCATAAGCAAAACAAACAGATTGAGTTGCTAAAGTGTGAAACGGAGAAAATACTGCATGAGGTTAGAACCATTTTAACAGGTTTACCGTCAACTTGACTACCTAGTCCTTTTTATCGGCATTCTAGTCGGTTCCCATAGCAACCTGTCCGTACACGAACTTTCTGTCACACTAATCATCTACTGATATAGAAACTCCCAGAGGGAAAGGAAGAGAGTTGATGTCATGCAATTGAACTACCTGAACTACCTGGATTAATAAGTTCTCACAACTTTATCTTCTTCTTTTTTCGCTTTTTTCTTTCTGCTTCCTCGTCCAATTTCCTTCGAAGTTCTTCACGACGCTGAAGCTCTCGCTCCTAGGAGTAAGGGCAACAAAACATGCTGACGGGTGCTTCAAGGATGAGCATAGCTAACTAGTAAGGGCAACAAAACATGCACGGGTGCTTCAAGGATGAGCATAGCTAATTAGTAAGGGCAACAAAACATGCACGGGTGCTTCAAGGATGAGCATAGCTAACTAGTAAGGGCAACAAAACATGCTGACGGGTGCTTCAAGGATGAGCATAGCTAACTAGTAAGGGCAACAAAACATGCTGACGGGTGCTTCAAGGATGAGCATAGCTAACTAGTAAGGGCAACAAAACATGCTGACGGGTGCTTCAAGGATGAGCATAGCTAACTAGTAAGGGCAACAAAACATGCACGGGTGCTTCAAGGATGAGCATAGCTAA
>JAUJYZ010001477.1:12500-157500 GCA_033675265.1 Actinostola sp. cb2023
GTAGTGGTTGGCGGAATCAGAAAAAATCATTTATCATCTTTCTAAAGAGATTCTAACAAAAATAAACCTACAAACGTTTACAGTGATTCTACAAAAGCCTAAAAAGTTGTAGTGACTTGAAATTACAAAGATTTATTATATGAGAATATGGATATGCATTTGCTAGAATTCAAATGGTTATAACTTTACGATGGTTTCATTTAAATTGATGGGTTTTTGGTGAATTACTAAACTAGTGCAAAAATGATATTACATTTAAACTAAACTCAAATTTGTCCTCAGCTTATGCAAATTACTGCATTTTTGCATCAGTCAGTATTGCATTCATATATTTACAGTACATATTTTAACATTCTTTCACATGTCAGTACTTACAGACGAGAGAGTCATTTTTTGGTTGAATAATTGTTCATCAAACTTCTTGGTTTCCAGGCTTTCTATTATGAGCAACAAACCAGCATTAACTCAACACAAATATTACTTTGACAGATACCGTAATAATATTGAGAAAATAAAACATACTTCGTGATAATTTGACTTCAGACTCTCTGTAGTCATGGATTTCAAAGTCCTTTTTCTGTAGTAGCTTCTGTAACTCACTCTGTCTTCTAAGTAACTCAGCTACCATGGCAACCAATGGTTCAATAACAAACTGGCTGACCTACATGTACCGGTAGTATATGAAATAAAAATATATAAGCAGGTATAGTAAGTACCCTAGTATGGAAATCAGGGCATTATTTTGATAATATGATTTTTGGCATGTTATCAAATGCCTTGTCTTCACTCATACCCATACGTTATATTTACATGAAAACTTACAACATGTTCATCTGTACATTGGCATTTGAAGTGCCAAACAAATGGCACCCCTGGTTGTAGTTTCATTTTGAGTTGCAGCTGCAGTTTGTCATTCTCTTTATCTTCCTGTAATAATAAATGTGTAAGTAATGTTGTAGCTTATCACAGTAAATCCACACAAATTCTTACGTGTGAATCTGAAAGCTTAAGGTGCTTCCCGCATAATGAATGACTGGTTTACCGTATTTTTTAACTCGCTCGCCCCGTGTCAATATTGCTTGGATTTTATTGTGCTTAACAAAAAAACTAATTCAACTATTCTGCCTTTGGACGGTGTATTCAAAATTACCATTGTAAGCCACGTTTGTGAATGCCAGCTGATATTCAAACAACACTATTTTCACTAAATCTGCTGCCAAGTGTTATTTCCTCGTACGATTTTTTAAACTTTGTGAATGGCCTTTTAAGGTCACTAGTAATGTTCTGACGAGCTAAGAAGGAAATTGATCGAGCCAAAATCAGCAGTTCATATTTTTTGTTGTCAAATATTTGGACCGGTCGGTTGTTACGTGATTTTGGCTCAATTTCCTTCTTACTTCGTCAGAACATTGCTAGGGACCTTAAAAGGCCATTCACGAAGTTTAAAATAAATTGTACAAGGAAATAACGCTTGGCAGCAGATTTAGTGAAAATAGTGTCGTTTGAATATCAGCTGGCAATCACAAACGCAGCTTACAATGATAATTTTGAATACACCGTCCAAAGGCAGAATAGTTGATTTAGTTCTTGTGTTAAGCACAATAAAATCCAAGCAATATTGATGAGGAGTGAGCGAGTTAAAAAGACAATCATTCATTTATGCGGGAGCCACCTAAACCATTCGTCCATCCATCCATTCATCCATTCGTTCATCCATCCATTCATTTGTGGGAAATTTCTCACATTCCTAATTACATAAAAGGAATGAATGAATAAATGACCAAATGAAGGAATGGAAGGATGAATGAATGAATGAATGGACGAATGAATGAATGAATGAATGAATGAATGAATGAATGAATGAATGAATGAATGGACGAATGAATGAATGAATGGATGAATGAATGAATGAACAAATGCATGAGTGAGTGAATGGATTGGATGGACGAATGAATGAATGAGTGAATGAATGGAAGAATGAATGATTGAATGGACGATTGAATGAACAAATGCATGAGTGAGTGAATGGATTGGATGGACGAATGAAGATGTTTTCCGTGTATAAACCATTTGCACTGTCCTTGTCCTCAGATTGAAGTTCTTCCAACTAAGCACAATTAAACTGAAACTACCAATGAAACGTTTCCGAGCTCTATTTCGATCTACTGACAGTCTGTCGAGAGTCTAGATTCAGACCGAGTGTGATGATAGATACCTGTACTATTTGATAGCTTGTATTCACTTGTTGTGATTCAATGTTCTTGCGGACATGTTTCATCAAGTAGGACGTCTCTGCTTCGACATTTGGATTGAGTTCCTACAGTGAAACCGTAAACAAATGAAAAGAAAATCCACCATAACTATTGACTGTTGGGCTTCCTGTGTACCTGTGACCGGGTTTTGAACATTTCGCCGTCTAATTTCTCATACCATATCTTTTTCAAGTCACTTATGCAAAATTCATAAGAGACAGTCGATTCATCAAATGTTGCTTTAACTATGTACTGCTTTTTATCCATAGACAAGGGCTGCCATGGCTGACAAATTAAATTTCGATTCCAGAGCACAGAAGCACCTTCGCCGACCGCCATATTAGATTTATATGATAGACCGCTGTACAGTGACAGCTAAAGACTGAGCTCCGGTTGCGACCACTCTCGTAAGCGACCACCTCTCCCAAGCGACCAGATTTCCAAAATACCAAAAGATCAGTTCCAAGTCAAATCACTATAGTTGGAACCTGTCGTAAGCGACCATAAAGCTTGACATTTTGAGTGGTCGCTTACGGGAGGTTCTACTGTATATCGACCATCGCGCTCCCAAAAGCCATCACAAATGAAAGCCCGCTTGCAACAACGTTGAATGTTTTGCAGTGGCGCACAATGAGGGTTTATCATGTAATTTCAAAACTTATAGGAGACATTGGACAAAAAAATGATTATCATAGCTGGAAAGAGCTCGTTGAAATTAGTAAAAATATGAAGTTTGGAAAAGATCGCTTCACAAATTGCGAAGAAATAATTTTTCAAAAATCGAAATTTTATATGAAAACCTTTGTGGGTACCTATACCAGCGTAAATTTCCAAAGGTTTTCATATAAAATTTCGATTTTTGAAAATTCATTTCTTCTTTTCCAAACTTCACATGCATTTTTACTAATTTCAACGAGCTCTTTCCAGCTATGATAATCATATTTTTTTGTCCTATGAGTTTTGAAATTACATGATAAACCCTCATTCTATGGTATATTTAACCGGTGCGTACGGTACTTCCGTTGCGGTCAGGATTAACATTACACCAATTCCGTAAATGCTCGATTTAGCGCCCTGGGGCCCGTTTCTCGAAAGCTCCGAAAGCTTATCGGTCCCCGAAAAGGGTTTCTTTAAAAATACTGATATCTTCAAAACAAAGTAGTTTACAGACATGAAACTTTGCATGAAGGGAAAGTTTGTTCATATTAAAAACATGTCAAAAAGAACAGCTTTGTAGAGTAAGTGTCTCAGATTTCTGGGATGTCTTTTCGGGCCCGTAAAGTTATCGGGTCTTTCGAGAAACGGGCCCCAGGGCGCTTATAAAATTCTTAGACCTCTAGAGGGGGGCGCTTATTCGAGGGGGCGCTCATTGGAAGCAGGGCGCTTATTACTCGGACACTTCCGGAGGAAGTCCGAGTTATCTGAATGGGCCTTCTTTTTACTCGGACACTTCCGGAGGAAGTCCGAGTTATAAAATGGGCTTTCTTTTTAATTTTGTTTGGCCGAAGAATGAAAAAAGAATGCGAAGTATTTGATCGTATCGGTACACAAAATGCGAAGTATGTGACCGTATCGAGTTTCAAGTTATTACCCAGCAGATAACTGATGTCGCTGTGCTTGCTGCATGACTGCCGTCACGCCGTGGTTTCAAAAACCCGTTTAAAAGGTATCCGACAGTGCTGTATCGAGAGAGAAGCAGTTGTGTTTAATATGCAGAAATGATATTGTATCGAAGAAGCATGATCAAAGCCGGCGGCTCGGATCTTTATGGCCGATAAAACACGGGCTTTAAACCACTGACGCTCATTGCACATACAAACGCATACGCCTATTCTGAAAGTTGTCGTTTCATTTATAACAAAAACAAACGCGCCGTCATTACAACAAACGAAAAACTTTATCAGAACCATCTGACCATATGCATGAATATGCAACCTCAACTGGACGTTCGAAGTACGTACTGTAGACGGACGATTCGGAGATCTTTATCTATCCTCACCGACACACAGTCTCCCTAGTCACGCAACTGTCATTGTCATTGTCATAAATGTCCGAGTGTACGCTCATTGAGCGTCTTGTTATTTTTGGTCGTGTGTTTTGGTCGTGAATTCGACCTACATGTAGTTTCGGCATTTGATCGTGTGGCGAGTCGTGGCGATCCTAGCTAAATTTGCCAGTTGACCGTGTGACGTCGGTCCTTAGAGAAGTGCCGGTTTGGTCGTGAGTTCGACATAGCTACCCTAGCTAAATTTATTTGGCCGCGTATCGGCCCTAGTTCGTTGCTCGGTCGTGTGACGACCTGAATCGTCTCTGAGGAGAGTGCTTCGTCGTTGACCAGTTTAGTGTAATTCAATTCAGTATTAATCTCATTGACCGTGTGTTCGGTTCGGGCTAAATTATTAGGTCGTTGTAGCGACCGTGTTTCTGTCAGTGGTCGGGTGTTCGGTTGGCCGACTTCTCAGGGCTTGACTAACCATGACGATCCATAGTGCATTACGGTGGTATTTATCAACTGTAGTGGATGCGGACATTGCCCGGGCATGTTTTATTCTTCCCTTTTCTCACCACTTTCCAGGTCGAACCAGAAGGGTACTCTAAATCACACCCTATGACCTGTCTTTGGACGGGTCCCTGGTCCGGCCTGGCTAGTGGATATTTCTCTCCCGTGTACTATTAGCTGTTCGTGTTGGCAGGTTTTTAGACCTCCCTGCCGAAGACTTCCATTTTGCATTGGTTGATTGCTTGGCACGTCCCAATAGGGAACGTTGGTGTGATTGGGAGGGAAATCCCCTAGCTGGGCTGGGCTATTACCGTCCATGGAAATGATCTATGGGGCAGGCATGGACACCGCCCACCTAATCAGTGTTAGAGACCCTTAAAGCTTCGTCGCTGGGAACATTCACAATTTTGTGCAAGCTGGGAAGAGGGGGACATTGGGGGGTTCTGAACACCGCAAAAAAATTCCGAAAACACCGCATCACGAAAAAAACCCGAAAACTGACCAAAGCGAAAAAAAGGGTTTGATACCGCAACTTCGCAAGTAATATATCGCTTCACCGAACACCGTAGGTTTAGAAACACAAACACCGCATCCCGCAGGATTTACGATCACCGCAACACCGCAATGTTTAATTTTTTTCACCGCAACACCGCAATCAAAATTACCCAACACCGCAAACCCCAATGCCCCCCTCTGGGAACACACGCTTGGTTCCCCTCAAGTCAGGAAGCAAGATATTTATGGTTTCACAACGGAGGGAATTTTGGGGATCAAGGGGTTCAGGGATTTTTTGAGTTTTGAAGAGAAGTAACCAATAAATCGGGTTAATTACAATTCTGGTTCATCTTAGTACGTCTTTTGTGTGTAGTTTGCCCCGACAATATATCAGTAAACGGCCGGCCTCCCATAACTGAATTAACCCAGCCGAGACAATGAGTGGGCATTCTAACAGTGAGAATGGTGTACTATTATGGTTAATCACGGCACCGTCTGCGTTCATGAAAACTAACAAGCGAAAGGATATTTTTATATATTCATTCTTTCTCAAACTGTGGAGTGTATTTCTGATGTCATTCCATTACGCAACAAGTGCAGTTATAAATTCATTGTTTGGTGACGCGCGCAACATAACTGGTCGGCAGCAGAAAGGTTTATTGCAAGCAGTTGTACCTACACCCAATAAAAAGGAAAACGACCTAACCTTCCCCGCAGTCGATTTTAGGGACCGTACTTTCTCTTAGGCCATTTGCTACACTACTCTGTTTTCGCAGCGTTTTACATACAGCTAATCCAGAAAACGTTGTCGGCGATCGACTTCAAGCCTACGCGACTAGACCGAAAAGGAGTATGGGTAAATATCAATGCTTCTATAAATACACTATCAAAAAGGAACGTCTCTCACGGAATATGAATAATTTCACAAATAGAAGATGGCTTTCTATGTTCTATACAAAAATGATGCACGCCTGAGCTCTTGAAATACTAGCAAGTGGATGCACAAGCTATAGCGAGTGCATTCAGTCAGCTGCATTTCAAGAGCCCCGAAGTGCATCCATAGAAAGCCAACTTCTATTTATTTTATATTATAAAAAGTCGAAAATTATGGAGTATTTCACTGGAAAAGACCAATAGAGTGCTATTTAGAAAAGCGTGAAATAGTACTAACTTTAAATAGTGCTATTTCTATTGTTTTCTATTGTTTCATTAGTGCTATTTAGTACTAATTAGTTATTTAGTTTTCAAGCTTTTCTAAATTGCACTCTATTCTGAAGTTATTGTAAACGTTCGAGTTAATTAATATTCAACATGAGTTTATGTAAATTAGATGACATTCCAGCGTGCAGCGCGCGAACTTCAACTAAAATTTTATTCAAAAACACAACAGAATCCTCAACTTCCTTGCCATTTTGTTCACCATCTGCTTCTGTTTCCTTGTTTTAAAACGCGTAGGCATACATTTACAGATTCACCTGCCATTGCCATCAAATACGAAAAGCATGCAAGTGATTTATCATATCTACCCATACTCCCATTCGGTCTAGTCGCGTAGGCTTGAAGTCGATCGCCGACAACGTTTTCTGAATTAGCTGTATTAGTGTGGACGGGGCAATAGGCGACTTGCACTAGGAGGTCACGTGACCCCAACCCCCTTACATCGAACAGCAGTGTCAAAATGAACTCCAGAAATGAGAAGAGCACCTCGAAATTAGTAAATGGGCGAAGTTTCAGGGCATCATGTCTGACACAGCAGAAATGGGAATAAAAATAAAATCCATCGTTTTCTAAGATTTTGTTTGGAAATGCATTGTTGGGATGGCATGGCTTTTGCTTTTTCCTTCCCTTTTCCCGTGCGCCGCTACGCAGGCTACCTATTCGAAGACAAAGAAGTGGTTGACAAACCACTTGAACGCTGTTCCCTTCCCCATCCAAAAACCGCACCCAATAATACAAACAAACCAGAGTTCTACTTGATTCTTACTAATTACTGCGACCATCCTAGTTACATCTTTGTACAAACGAGGACATGTCGTTACCATGGTTACAATCATATTCGATAAAGTGAGTACCATAAGAAATATACATTCGTCATTACGGAATGGTTGATTAAAATAACGATTATATTGTTTTGTCTAATTAATATCATTATTACCACTCGTCATGGATTCTTTTTCTCGTAAAAAATATATTTGGCTTAGTGGCGCGGCTACACAAGCGATTCTTTGCAAAGATAACCAACCTGAAGGCTGGAGTATCCACTACTAAAATGAAGCTACACTAATACTATACATAGAAACAATAACTACCTGAAACTATAGTCTTCAAATTTTAAACATAATTATTCGATATTTATAACAAATACGGAAACCTTTTCTTTTGATCATTATCCAAACTTATATTATTGCTCTTCGTATTCACATGGGATCAAACCACTATGCACTAATCAACACAGTCTATGAAATAGTTGACAACGCACGGCTTGCACGCGAGCTGTGTCATTGTCAAGGGCTTGTCAACACTCTTAGTGTGACTACACCAACCAAGGCCACCCAAACAAATTTTGAATCAAATTTTCTAATTTGTGACGCTGAATAACAGAATGATGTCGAATTCTACAATTTAAACTGTTTCTTGTTCACTCTTGATTATATACATACACATATAAAGTAAAATATATGCTTTTAAAGCGAAAATTTGTGCAGATTCTATTGTTTAAATACTCAATTGTGATTGGATAATTTGTATAAAAATTTGTTTGGGTGGCCTTGGTTGGTGTAGTCACACTGTAATTAACTTTCGTTCTGCTGAATATAAAGGAAGAAAAGTGCTGCTGCGAGTCGAGCACAGGGCGTACTCGTCAGTAAATGATGATGACTGGGTTTTAGTGAAGGGCGAGTAATCAAGGCGTGGCTTTTTGATACCATGCTAAATCCCCTACAGACGATCTAAATCATGGAATTCTTTTGAAAAATAGAAAACCAATATTTACTGGTCTAAAAACTTGATAATTTGTATTTGGTGATTACAAAATCTATAAGGGTCCTAACTTCATATCCAATCTTAGCTTCCTATTGAAGATGTTGTTTAAGAAAACCATAGATAGATGAAGTCAGATAATGTAGTTCATCAGGGTGGTTCATTTATTCACAAGCAGAGCCACGTGTCCCAACCAGGCCTGCTAGTTTTAGAGATGTTACGGACACTTGGCACAGTTGATCTACAATCAAGTAACATTGTGTTTTGGTTACAGTGAAGGGACTCAGAGGAATGGTTGTTTGCATGGTGAATGGGTGGAGGGAAAGACGCGGCAATGGTTTGCGTAGTTCTTACCTCGCGGCCTCGTTCAGTAGAGATCTTACAGTTTGGTATTATCAGAGACGTGTAGCCTAACGCTGTGCACAGGAATGTAAAGTAATCAGTGCAAGGATATTGTGAAGAACGAAATGACTGGATCGCACCAATACAAACACTGGATTCACTAGTACGACTGGATGATAGGATGATCAAATACATCAACAAAACTAGTAGGTTAGCACATCAAGACACGATCTATTATCGAACACGGTACACGAAAACAACACACGTTGAATACGAACCACGTCTTCTAACACAAACGAATTCCGATTTGGTAGCAAGAACACAGGGGCGGATCTAGAGATTTTGAAAGGGGGATGCTCCACTAAGGACCGTAAGGCCCCTTCTTCCAGGGGGTGTGGGGGCATGCCCCCCAGAAAATTTTGAAATCTAGAAGCTCGAAAATGCAATTTCCATCCATTCTGGGCATCAAATGGTGGGGAGACGTGGGCGAATGTGTATCGGGCCCAACTCAAAGGGGGGTGGACCGGCCCCCCATGCCCCCCCCCCCCCTCCCCCTTGGATCCGCCCCTGAGAACAGTAGGTTAGCACATCAAGACACAATCTATTATCGTATAACACGAAAGACAATTCGTCGTATGCTTAATGACGACCACGAACCAGGGTATTACGAATGGGTATTACGAACACATCGAATACATAAAAAAGACTACAATACTACAATAAAGTCACGTGATTCACTATGTATTCAATAGTCCAGTTCCGAGTTCCTTTTATCTCTGTTTCAAAACGAGTCTACGTGCGAAACCTTTCATATGAAAATGAGTTTTATTTACATGAAAAAGGAAAACAGATTTGCATAAGAAAGGTTTTGCACGTATACTCGTTTTGAAACAGAGATAAAAGGAACTCGGAACTGGACTATTTCCTCGCGTGTAATTTCAATTTGAGATGCAAAATTACACAGCATTGTGAGAACTGAATGTAATGGCGCTGGTATCAACTCGCAGTTCCGAGCGCAGTCCTCGCAGAAATTGAAGACATAATGAATCACATGACTTTATTGTAGTACTTCATCTGGACAACCTCTTTGAGAATGACTATATCACAAATGATTGGCAACACTTCACTGAACGTGTGATTAGACCAAGTACAAATCATTGTTTAACTCAGTGGGGATTTATTGAGTTATCTTTAGCAACTAAGGATTAGAGATGTTTTCAAGTTAAGTTTGTGAGTTAAGTTTGAGTTGGGGAGGGAGGGGAGTTGGGAAGGAGGAGAGTTGGGAAGGATGGGAGTTGGGAAGGAGGAGAGTTGGGAAGGAGGAGAGTTGGGAAGGAGGGGAGTTGGGAAGGAGGAGAGTTGGGAAGGATGGGAGTTGGGAAGGAGGGGAGTTGGGAAGGAGGGGAGTTGGGAAGGAGGGGAGTTGGGAAGGAGGGGAGTTGGGGAGTTGGGAAGGAAGGGAGTTGGGGAGGAGAGGAGTTGGGAAGGAGGGGAGTTGGGAAGGAGGGGAGTTGGGAAGGAGGGGAGTTGGGGAGTTGGGGAGTTGAGAAGGAGGGGAGTTGGGGAGGATGGGAGTTGGGGAGTTGGGAAGGAGGGAAGTTGGGGAGGAGTGGAGGAGGGGTTGACAGGTACGACCAAAAGGCTGGCTGGAAAATCACCGATTTAGTTCTTAAAGAGGGTAAATTAGTGAGGAATTCTCCCTCTACCACAGGAAGCCCGCAGTAATCTAAGACATACCTTTTAGTCATTTTTATTTAAACAAATATCCATGTACTTCTCAGTCCGACTATCAAAATCCAAACATCTAACTACATTTTACAGTTTATCAATCAACAATTTATTTATTTAAGTTTCTTTTAAGTAGGAAGAAAAGGTTTTGCCGTGTCGCCATCTTGAAAGGTAACCAAGCCTTGGCATTAAATCGAGGCTGGTGCAGCTCCAGCACACCTCGATTTGAAAATGCCTTTAATGATTTAGTGAGATGAAAGGTTGTTTGAATACTGACCTAATGGATATGGCAAAATTGCTTCAATTCCCACTGATGTAATTTTTATATTTTTCAAAAAACTAATGCTTTGACCTTTATCAATTTAGAGGTATTATCTACATGTGACCGCAAACTTCGTTAAATAAATTGTTTATAATAATAATTAAAGGCTTTTGAGCCATTATTGTTGGTAGTTAATCGTTAAAAAAGTAACAAAAAAGTCACAATACCCTGTGACACTGTTAGAAGTATTAAACTGCTGCTGTAGCAATTTATTGTCAATTTTAACAGACATTTTTAAAGCTACCTAAGTTATTCACTTCTTGGCCACTTCTTGGCCGCCGAATTCCCCTTGACCTGTGATGGCGCAGCAATACCAATGGGATTAAGGACGTTTAGAGCTCGTTAGCCTGTTAATTTAATAATTTAAAAAGCATTTTTAGCTGGATTTTCTCTACGTTTATTCAAAGAAAATGCAATGTGCTTTTATTGAAAACACAAAAAGTACAAATGTGTGTATGGACATAAGGAAAGACTAAACAATGAGAGGAAATGCAAGGAATGGGTAGAGGGATAAGAGGAAATGCGAGGAAAGGGAAGAGGGAGAAGACAGGGGTTATGACAGTCTTACCAATCCGGTGATGCTACATTTTCTTCCTGACTAGGTGTTGGAGATGCACTCAAACCTGAACTTGATCCAGATGCTATACGAGATACAAGTAAACGATTATTACAGATATACAGTATGTGGTTCTAATTGTGAACACTTTTTGCACTTGATGTTATTTCTCGTCAACATATGGTACGATTATCCTGAACCTTTGCTATTAATTAGCTCTACACTTCAGTATTTTATTATATCATGTCTGTTGGTGGTTCTAATGGTGAACAGGTGTTTGTAATTGTGAACACCTTTGGCTTGCTTTTTAATGGCTTAATACTGTGTATTATTCTCGATTTCTAGCCTTGCAATTCGATGTACAAGTTCCAAGTTGTCTTAAAACAATATTAATGTTCGTGTTATTTCGATACGAATGCTAGAAAAATGTTAAAACGAAGTGAAGTCAGACGGCAACGCTAAATTGCTGACATGTTCGCATGTTCATTGATGCATGCCGTTCATCACGTTCGTGTAATTGCTAACATCGCAATGGCGCAAATTTGTATCACAAACGCGGACTTCTTATACATATTTCCTTCTCAATATTTGCTATTGTACCAGTGCAGGTACATTAGCGGCAATTTTACTCTATATCTCAAGAACTACATATGTTATGAAGTGCCAAGTTATGCGTGAGCATATGCGTGTTTACAATTAGATGCACATCGCAAAAACACGCACAATTTTTCATTCCGATGCTGCTCGTTCATTTTCAACACTTTTCTAAATATTGTTTTGTAAAGAAAAGTGTTATTATTTACCTTTTAGCTCATATAAAAACAAGCTCAAAACTCTGCGTTTTTAGAAAGAAAATATGCGAACTTTGCCACTGAGAATCTAAAGGCGCGCTTAAAATTTGAATTTGTAGACAACAGTCGTCTGCTTACCTTGCCGTCAAAGTTGAAATTTTGCGCAGAATAAATGTGATGAAGCCCAAAATAGCATTGAATGATTGAAAATAAATCAATATTTGATCGGGTAAAATATTTTTTGTCGATCTTAACTTTACGGTATAAAAACGGCACTTTTACTGAAAAGTGTTCACAATTAGAACTGTTCACAATTAGAACAACATACTGTACAAGTAAACAGTACAATTATTACAGATACTGTACGAGATACAAGTAAACGATTATTACAGATACTGTACGAGATACAAGTAAACAAACGATTATTACAGATACTGTACGAGATACAAGTAAACGATTATTACAGATACTGTACGAGATACAAGTAAACGATTATTACAGATACTGTACGAGATACAAGTAAACGATTATTACAGATACTGTACGAGATACAAGTAAACGATTATTACAGATACTGTACGAGATACAAGTAAACGATTATTACAGATACTGTACGAGATACAAGTAAACGATTATTACAGATACTGTACGAGATACAAGTAAACGATTATTACAGATACTGTACGAGATACAAGTAAACGATTATTACAGATACTGTACGAGATACAAGTAAACAGTACGATTATTACAGTAACAAGTAAACAGTGACCCTAATGTACCTGAAGAGTGTCTCGGTGATTCAGGTAAATTAAGCGAGTCCTGCAAAGACAAGCACGATGAATGGTTGATAAGTGCATAGTATGGTTAAACATAGAAGTATCTATGGTAGTAGCAGCATATACATCCTGGTGAATACTGACGGGGTTGATTACACCAACATTGTAGTAATATCATCCATCCACAGTGCGATTACTGTAGAGGTTGACTATCGTTCAAAGTGTAACAAGTAGCAATGTATATATGGATTATAATTCAATGGTAATAAACCGCAAGGCTTTCCAGACAATGATGGACATACAGAAACAGAACTAAATGATGCCCACCCTAGACGCCTTAGCAGCTTGGCGTTTACTAAGTTGGAGTGCCAATTCCAACTGTCTCAGTTCATCGTCAGCATTTTTTGGGGCACTATCACGAAGTGTTTGCTGGCAGAAAGAAACATGAATGAACGAGAATGAGATGGATATGAAAATACATGAAACTCAAGGGTAACCTTACAGGAACTGACATGTATCAAGTGCTGATCCAAAGGGCAGACAAAATCATGCATAATTATGGTCCACTCGGAACCAGAGGCCTCCTCTGGCATTGTCATGGTAATCAGGAAGATAATAAATTATAAAGCGAGAAGAGACCTCTGGCATCAGCCGTAGGTGAGAATGTCAGTGAGCAGTCAACCAGCGGCGAGTAGACTTATGTGTTACGTACGTTACGATGCACACTTACGTAAACGTAGGAATACTACACTGAATTAGCTGAGGATTGCTACTAAGTACCTGTTGGTGGTAGGTATCAAGATCTGCAGATAATCTGTTTGTTCCGTTCAAGTTTTTCTTGGGATCATTGAGATCATCTGCTGACCGACTAGATGATGATCGCGGGCGGTTGATTGGAGGAGAGTCTGATGCACTGAAGAAAAATCAATTCAATTAATTAATGTGAGTATGTACAGGGAATAACAATGATTCTAGCGTACCTATCCACACCAGTCGTAGACACAGCTCGGCCATTAATAATCGATACTGTCTGACTAGCAGGTCTTTGCTGACGTCCTCTACCTAATAGGTTAGGTCTATTCATCATGGCTGGGTTAGCAGTTACTGCACGTTTAGATCGAGGACCGACGGCACCAGCTTGACGATGTACAGCTGAAACAAACACGACAATAATACATCATACAACTATACAACAATAATACATCATACAACTATACAACAATAATACATCATACAACTATAATACACCATACAACTATACAACAACAATACACCATACAACTATACAACAATAATACACCATACAACTATACAACAATAATACATCATACAACTATACAACAATAATACACCATACAACTATACAACAATAATACACCATACAACAATACACCATACAACTATAATAATAACTAACTATACAACAATAATACATAACTATACAACAATAATACACCATACAACTATACAACAATAATACATCATACAACTATACAACAATAATACACCATACAACTATACAACAACAATACACCATACAACTATACAACAATAATACAACTATACAACAATAATACACCATACAACTATACAACAATAATACACCATACAACTATACAACAACAATACACCATACAACTATACAACAATAATACACCATACAACTATACAACAACAATACACCATACAACTATACAACAATAATACAACTATACAACTATACAACAATAATACACCACAACATACAACTATACAACAATAATACACCATACAATATATACAACAATAATACACATACAACTATACAACAACAATACACCATACAACTATACAACAATAATACACCATACAACTATACAACAATAATACACCATACAACTATACAACAACAATACACCATACAACTATACAACAATAATACACCATACAACTATACAACAATAATACACCATACAACTATACAACAATAATACAACTATACAACTATACAACAATAATACACCATACAACTATACAACAATAATACACCATACAACTATACAACAATAATACACATACAACAATAATACACCATACAACTATACAACAATAATACACCATACAACTATACAACAATAATACACCATACAACTATACAACAACAATACACCATACAACTATACAACAATAATACAACTATACAACAATAATACACCTTATAAAATCGAACAACTATACAACTACTAATACAACAATAAGAACTTCGTTCTCGTTTTCTATAGGCTATGCGCCTCGTTTGACTCATAGAAAACAACAGTCGAATTGTTATATACAACAATACTACTTCGTTACGTTTTCTATAGGCTATGCGCCAATTGACTCATAAAACTCGAACTCAACGAATATATACAACTATAGATGGACAAGCAGTGTTTTGATTACCTGCTCCAGTCTCGTCTTCAAGAGCTCGCTGTACGTTCTGCAAAGACAAACATCATGAAACTATCAGTAACGCAGCACAACTGACCAAGGTTGACGTGACGTAATACCTATTTCAGTTTTCGTTTTGCACACAATAACCAGCAACAGTGTTACTTAGCTAGGTAACGATAAACTAAGAACTATGTAACCTTGGTAACACTAGTTACAACTGACATAACCTAGGTAACGACACATCAGAGTCTTACTTAAAACAACGTAACCAACAATTAAGGGGTGCCCATGAAAACTGCGTATGTGACTATTTTCATGTTTTTCAAAATGTTATGCAATTGCTTCAAAAATACACCTGCTGGCTTATTGATACCTATATAAACATGATTTGGTCATTTTTAGATCGATTACACTAGAAAAAGAGCTTGTTTTGCAGTTTGCCGTTTTTCATAGAAATCAAAAATGCGCGTTTTTGACGTCATGACAATGTGCGACATTTGACTTTGATTTTCTTCCAAAATACATCATTGTGAAACAAAACGCCACTTGCTCGGCAAACTTCCATCTCTCTTCTTGGTATATTCGGGGATTTTCAATTCGACTATTTCGGGATCCCTGTTGTTTTCCACACAATAACCAGCAACTGTGTTCTGGGATATCATGAAACGATTTTGTCAACGACATTCCGTACCGTGTTTTAGAGATATTTTATAAAGTCTTTTATCACCCGGGCCTACAGGCAACACATGCACCGGTTGCATTCTTTACTAGTCGAAAGTCCAAAACTGCCTGAGTAGGTCCTCCAATTCACCACAGAACGACCAGAGATATTAAACAACTCTCACTCGGCTGAATCGGTTTTTGAAAATCTGACACCGTGTTTGCAGATTCAGTTTCAAAAATTGCACCTCGCCCCTGATTTCTTCCAGGAGATTGGCCTCTACCACCAGTCAAGCTTAATGATGCTGTTCTGGGGGCTTCTGTGGTGAAACACATGGCAATAAAAGACTTTAAATTGTGGCAAAGTGGCCCAGTTCTGCGAAGCACTTCCAAAACCGATAGCCACGCCACGAGACAACTTAACCGCCTGATAGTTTGAGCCCGCGAGCTGTCAAGATTTCCATGGCAACAAAATTCGCTAAAAACTTCTAAAATCTCTGGAAGTGAACGGGTTGAAATCATTCACATCTGAAGGTTTGTTATTGTTCACAGATCTGACGGTAGTTATTTAATTTGATTTTCAATTCGATAAATTCAACTGCCCAAAAATTTCGGGATCCCTGTTGTTTTCCAACGCACGACCGAACTGCAATTAAATATATTACTGTAGTGCCCAAAATTCGAGTGTAATCGATCTAAAAACACCAAATCATGTGTATATTTTATAAAATAACATATATATAACGCGCGCTATGATTGGCTAAAAAGCTATGTGATATAAGAGCACATAAACATGGTTCATGACCTTGAACGACCTTGTAGCGATGCAGTGGATTTGATCGATCACAAAAGTATTTTTTTCTGTTGTCAAACATGTTTTATTTACTAAACAAAAGCCATAGAATTACAGTTTTTCTTGCTTAGTTAAGTTCATGTTCTATGTAGATGTGATTTTGATGATTTTAACCGAAAAATAATTTTGCAAGAATTCAAACACGGCAAGGTGACAAACTCGACGAATTGTCCAATTATTTTTGTCAACACAAAAACGAAAGAAAACTAAATATAACGACTCGGTGTTCTCAATCACATACTAACCATTTTGTAAGTTATATAGCTACACATATATTCTCAAGTGTACGGCTGAAAATATCAAGAAAATATAGCCGTATTTATACCGACAAAACAGTGAAAACAGAGGCGATTCTTGTAGCTACGCTTACACGGCTACACGACAGGTTCGCGAGAACATTCATATCTCTAGTAAAATATGTCAAAGAGAAAAAATATATTGAAATGTCTCAGAAACGTCCATCGTTTATACATTCTTGTCGAGAAAATCGATGAAAAGATTAAAAAATACGACAAAAAACTGGATATTGGCTACCTGATTTCGTGTTCACAGGATACAAAAACGTTCTGAATTTTCTGACAGAAAATATGGCCATTCCTCCATTCATCAAGATGTCAAATATTTCAGAAAGTTTGACGACTCTTCGTCATTGATCGTGATTCGGCTCAGCTTTTCTCACTTTTCTTCGTGTTTCGTGTTCACAGGATACAAAAACAAAGTGTAACAAGCATTCTTCTGTAATTTTCTGACAGAAAATAGCATTCTTCAAAACGTTTTTCGTGTCAAAACTGACCAAACTGGGAAACGGCACATTGATGAAAGTTGTCGAGTCGCTTGCCATTTTGATTTCTTTCGTGAGATTTGATTGGATGATGGGCGATTTCTGACGCTTTTCAGGAGAATTGAAAATTTGATCAGTGAATCCTCGCGTAAATAAAGGATTTTTACGAAAGAAATCCTTGCAGTTATTTTATAAAAGCCTTATAAAATGGTTTTCCATGTTTTGTGCTCTTATATCAACACTTGGGATGTTGAGAGAACACTTGAAAAGCTTTAAAATCACTCGCCGGAGGCTCGTGATTTTAAAGCTTTTCTCGTGTTCTCCCAACATCCCGCGTGTTGATATAAGAGCACAAAACATGGAAAACCATTTTATAAAGCTATATTATAAGTATTTAGAAGCCAGTAGGTGTATTTTTGAAGCAATTGCATAACATTTTGAAAATAATCAAAATAGTCACATACGCAGTTTTCATGGGCACCCCTTCACTTGATGTTAACATTCTTTCTTAACATTATTTCTCCCTGATGATGAATCCAATCAATATGAAACTTGGCAACGTGACAGTACATGTCAAGACAACAAATCTGTTTTTTTTTGTTTTTTGTTTTTTGTTTGCTATTTAGCAAGCCTTCACTAGATGTTATGATTCTGTCTTCGGATTTTGGGCTTCCTGTGGTATGCGCGACATGCACCACAGGTAACCCGCCAAAAGGATGACATTCAAAGTCGATTTTCCCACTCAATTTGTGAAAATCTGAAACTATTTCTTCACTCCAGTATATTACATCTCTAGAGCTATCTATGGTCTGAATTCTGTTACAAACAGAAATCTAGAAGTAGGTAAAAACGATCATTGAAATGTGGGCTTCCTGTGGTGTGCTCAACGATTGAAACGCCAGAAATTCGGTTAACATTCAACCTAAATACAGCAAATTAAAGTTTTCTCTAGCTTCCTATAGATATTTCGTATTTCTAAGTAATATTTGTCTCAAAGTTTAAGCTTTGAAAATTTTCGATTTTCAATAAAATTATTGTAGATAACTAAAATGTCGTACTTACAATTGGTAGATCACGTAATATCTGTAGACCATCACCCGGACCCATGTGGGATATATGATTAAAGTTAGTTGGTCCTGAGATAAGCTTAGATCGCGTGTCTGAATCCAAGTCTTGTAAACCTGCTTCTTTTGTCTTCCATGAAAATCGCATCGACGTGCTGAACACAAATAGGTAATATTAATTGGACAAGTTGATTTCAAGAGAAACGGAATATGTAAGTGCACGAAAGCGAACATTGAAAAGAACATTGATGAGCTTGCAAAGGAAATGAATCGCTTGTGTAATAGAAATCAAGTGGTAAAAGAAAGGAAAGACAAGAATTGGTGTGCTGAAGATGACGGATGTATTAACATGTACTTTAACAGTGGTTTAAGGAAGATATATGATGACACCAACCGTGGTTTATTTTTCAATCTCAAAATGGCTGCTAAAGCTTTCTTTCCTTTAGTTGGATCAGGAATGATCAATTCTTCTTCTGTTGATTTATAACAAACACAAAACATTATTTAACGATCGATAAAACAACTAACGATAAACCTAGAGGCATGGGCAGACATCCCTTTTCAATCCTTGACATCCATGCACCCATGCGATGAGCAATCGCGTCAGAGTTTAGGCATACAAAACTAGACTCTTATGCAGTGACACAGTCACCTCCCTTCTCCCATGCAAGTTGCATGATTATCCTATAGAACGTTACCTTCAAATGATTTATTCTTCAAGTAAACAAGGTTTGGTTGTTCTGATGCTGTACATATACACAATGAGCCCTCGCTTATTAACGAATGACACTGTAGAAAGAGTAATAATTATTACTGTTGCTTCATTAAAGAAGAATGTAGGTAATAATATCCTACCCTTCTTAGTGGGATTGTCTGTAGCCATTCTGCATTATTAGAATCAAAGATATCGATAGCTCTTTCACTGAATGAGATCACGTGTGGATGCGAGTAGGCTGAGGAGATAAACACATAATACTTTATTATTTATGAAGCGCTTTTTCTAGTGCTCAAAGCGCTATCTAAATTATAATTACAATGATAAAAATACTAATACTATAATTCCTAAAAATAATAATCTAACATACATGTATACAATAAAATAAATATAACTAACCTATTAATATTTAAAAAATAAAACATAACATAAGATAAAAGAAATTATTACACAACTTGTAATCTTACAGTACAAATACGAGTACAAATATGACAGCGTATTACACTTTTTAGAATTCGGACACGTCAATTTTGCGCGCGCGCTCAGTTTGTTTTTTTGTTTTGTCCGGTCGAAAATAAAAAGAAAGAGAAAAAGACGTTTGTTTTTTGTTAATTTTGTTGTCGTATAATAAATAATTTATGACACGGGTAGTTGTGTAATACGGCTGGATATTTTTACTCGTCTGTTTGTATTTTGACTCGCCTACGGCTCGTCAAAATACGGCACGACTCGTAAAAAATATCCAGCCGTATTACACAACTACCCGTGTAATAACCTCTATATATGCATAACCTAGTGAGCTCAGAAAATAACTAACCATTCTCGTCCCCAGTCCCTTCTCAGCTTTCTAACGAAAGCGATTTTTCAATTTTTCGTTAGAAAGCTGAGAAGGGTCTGGGGACGAGAATGATAACTAACTAACTAACTAACTACCTTCTTAAAGACCTCAACAGAAGCGCTATTTCTTATATGAAGTGGAAGTGAATTCCATATGACTGGTGCACATATCGAGAAAGCTCTGTAACCAGTTACCATAGTAACCAAGGCAACAGTTAAACACAAATGACCTTACCAACTGAGTTTGGTGGCGATGGCCACATCAACTCGTACCGTCTTGACCTGTTTCCACTAGAATCCACAAAGATACCCAACACTACAACAAAACAACACAGTTATGTATTCTGTTATGAATATCGCATACTTATCCAGAACAATAACATGACACTTACGGTTAAAACAGAGGAGGTATTCTTTAGAAGGTTCGATTTCTACAGCTAACAGCGCATCTACTGGGTTATTAGTAATGAAGTTCAGTGTTGGATCGTCTGCATTTACAAGCTCTATCAATACAAGAGAAATGGATTAAGATGGAGTAACTCAACCATCAATATTGTAATCAAGACTACTAACTCTGTGGTTGACCATCGCCCTCCAAGGGAAATATAGCAAAGCCAGACACATAACCAACAATAAGTTTACCAAACGATACACCCATCCATTGCAGGTTGAAGTTAAGATGGATATCCTACAATGAGAAAGGACACAACGTTACTATACAGGGGTGTGACAGGTGTGGTAGACACATGAGGGTCTAACTATTTACTGCAGCATACAACACCAAACAGGTTGTGATACAATGTTACTATACAGGGGTGTGACTGAGAGGGGTGTGGTAGACATGTGAGGGTCTGTAGCATACAACACCAAACAGGTTGTGAACAGTTATTAGATAGATAGATAGATAGATTTTATTTCTACACGGTGGTTCTATCAGTACAAACTGGTTTACATAAAAGCCGTGCTTGTATATATATATATATAAAAGATACAATATGATGGAAATATGATGGAATATCTATCGTAATGATTTACAATTTACATGTATATATTAGATCAGTCACAGTGATACAAACTAACCTTGATCTTAAGATGTCGAAACTTGGTTCTGTTTAGTTCATAAACAACGATATGCCTTTTAATAGCTACACACAGACAGCTAGACGAGTTAGAGTGGATACCACCAGTAGCAAACATTGAACAACCTACAACACAACAAAACATTGGTCTTTTCTACTCTCTTGGATTCCTGTTGGTTGAATGGCAGTGAGGGACTGGAACATGACATAGGGATCCCAGAAGGAGTTGGCTGAGGAGTACATACAGACAGACAGACAGACAGAGAAACTATGGACAAGGGAATTCCAGAGTAATGCAAGTGATGTGTCAGTGTAACAGCAAGACATATTAGTGTCCAATACCTTTAGATTCAGCAATTTTGACTGGTTCTGTATCGTGACCATCAAGTGTAGAAAGTGGGTACAGTCTGATGTGACGGTTTTTCCCTACGATAGACAAACATCAGTACTATTATTATTATTATTATTATTATTACTACATAACGACCAAACAACGATGATAAAACTAACTAGTCGTACCTGATATCAATACAAGAAGTTGATCTTCTGGTAACATCTCAACTTGGAAAGCTTTCTTGTTGTCACCAATACGAGAGATGCCTATGGATACATAAGTGGTAATAAATAACCAGTGAAATGAGAGATGCCTATGGATACATAGGTGGTAATAAATAACCAGTGAAATGAGAGATAACCAGTGAAATGAGAGATGCCCATGCATACATAGGTGGTAATAAACTAGTCGTTTCTAATAGAAAGTGAAATGCTGCGATGTATCGACTATTGAATTCAACGTGTGGTTCCTGATTTGGTTTGTTTGCGTGACTGATTTGTTCCCGTACGCTGCCACAATATGTCAGTGAACTCGATCCGACTGGCAGTCAGCGATAGCATGGCTGTATCTCGGATGATTTGTCTTTCAGGGACATCCAAGTACATCCTGTCTCCTTCTTTCAATCATATGATCGACTGTAGAACTGGACATATTTAAAAAATAGGCAGTCTAGGACTGCATGTAGCTACTGCTGTGAAGCCAGTAATAAAATGAATAGACAATGAGTTAAGAAAAGAGAAAAATAGATACAGTAGAGAAATGAAGGAAAGAAATTATGGAGAAAATAAATTGTAATGAGAAAAGAAAATGTTGTGATGTTGGTGTAACAAAAATGAAAATAAATATAATAATAATGGTTTAATGATAGCATTTCCACCAGTGGCTCTTCGTCTGTCCAAAAGAACAGTAAAGCTATAAATATATATATAATGTACCATAATAACAAAAATAAAACAAACGCTTGTTCACAAGTTTTACACAAGTAATTCAGTAAACGATCGATATGAACGGAAATCGACAACAAACAACAGTCTGGCACAGCTCCTTGGTCTACACGAAGAGAATAACTACGAAAATACTGACTGTTATTTATAATTTAATCAACAACAACATTTGGTAATCGTAACAATCATTTATTTGAGAGGACAGATATAATAGAACTGTAACTAATTGTAATAGCAATGTATGTTTTAATACTGTGCTAAACAAGTACGTGATATTCTAGAAGACCATCGTGGCCGTCAACGACTGAACAAACATCTTGGTTCGGCGATCGTTTGCCTGGTGGAAATTATATAAAGATTGTCAAAAAACCTGAACAATTAATTACGGGAAAACACTGGACACATTGCTTGAAAGCTGTGCTTGATTACTGATGCAGAAAAGCACAAATTCATTGTCAATAGTCGGCTTTACCTCACTCGTAAACATCACACATCGAGCACTTGGAGATATAAACGTAGCATGTACGTTGCAATCGATAAGAAGTCGATTATTGACGAGAGTTGACAATATTGTCAAAATGTAGTCGAACAAAAACGCCAGTCAAGACGAGAATAGAACAAAAATACATCTGGTATCATCGGGAAAAGGTTTTCTAGTCTTCACTCGTCTTCGCTCTCGTTCGACTCACTTCAATCGGATTTTCCGAACGAATCCGAGTCAACCCGAAAATTACTTACGGACATACTTACTTACTTTCACACTCGATGGCATAGTAGCTACGCCTTCCCAGAAGGCCGTAGCTACAAAAACACTACATCGTTCTTGACCTTGATGAATGACATGAATGCTTTCAGCAATATAAAGTTGACTTTGTCATATGATCAAACTGTACTGAGAAAACAAGCGCTTACCCGAGTGACGAGATGAGACCAAACATGCCTATGCATACATAGGTGGTAATAAATAACCAGTGAAATGAGAGATGCCTATGCATACATAGGTGGTAATAAATAACCAGTGAAATGAGAGATGCCTAATTATGCATATATGAAGTCTTATTGTAAGACGTGTAGTGCAATGCAAAGTCGACTGATCACTTACTCTCTTTCATAAGTTCAAGGCAGAACAAGCCATCTTCTGTGCCTATAACCACACGGTCAGTATCTGAAAACACAACCATGAAAGCATTGTTATTTGAAACTATGGCAAACTAAGAGGCTCCTGTGAAAACAAATAATCAAAGAAAAACAAGCAAACGAACAAACAAACAAAAGAATGCATGAACAAGAGGGTAGTATCTCCTTAAAGGGGAACTGAAGACAAAATTTATTTTCTCAAGAAAACTAGATATGACTTATGCTAGTATTACTTGAATATTATTTTTTGTAAATCGTTCTTAGATTTCAACATAATTTACGTTCAATATGAAATATCATGCGCCATTTTGCCGTTTTACCGTCGGCTCAGATCTTTTTGTTTGTGACGTCATTTTAGGGGAATATTAAAATCTGTTCACAACATTCTCTCGGGTACAAGAAAATACAATGCACTTATTTCTAATTACTCTATATTGTGACTGCACTTTCCCTTGGGATAGGTGACGTCTATTATGGGGAATAATTACTGAAGTGAGCCACGATCATTTCAGCAGTAATCTATCAAGTTTCTTCTCCGTCAAAATAAAAACAATTGAAAATTATTTCAGAAAATGAATGTACACAACATTCTCTTTGTTTTTATCAAAAGATAAATTTAGGCTACAGTTCTCCTTTAAAGAGGAATAATGGTCCTAGTTCAAAGAGAAGCCACCATACCCACTCACCAATAATCGTTGCACATAAAGTTTGCTTCATGTGGATCATAGTGGGGTCACAGACTTCCTTGGCTTGGAAGATTTGCTGTATGTAACAAATGAGAAGAGTTTAGCTACAAAGATGTTACCTTGGTAATAATAAACTACCTAGAACATCCTGAATAGGCCCTTTGCAGGATTACGATCACATGGTTGTACTGACTGGCAAAAAAATCTGACTTTATTTATTTGAAGAATCTTACATGATATCAGTGGTGACAGTAAAGAAATCTGTTTGAAATGCTATTTTTCAACCTCCAGTTGATTGTCGATCTTTCTCAATCAACGTCTCCAAGTTTGTTTGCCAGTCAGCAGAGCCGTTCCCATGGGATCTTCGGCTCAGTTCATTCGTTATTCAAGCGATATATTGGCATGTGACTGTAAACTGCAAAGGGCCTATTGATTTCTGAGCTTGAGTTTTGAGTTGGTGTTGTGCTTGATTGAAAGTCCTTTCAAGACCAACAAATAAGAACACAACCACCTTAGAGGAACACAAAGAACACAGGTGATGACATCAAGAATGTCTATCTAAATGCTTACCGTCTCTGAAGTCACAAAGTTCTTTTTTAAGATCTTATGGAGTTCTTGAAGGGCCATCACCCATTTAACACGATCGCTTTCACTCTCAGTAAGAAACAGTTGAGTCAAGGCCTCACCAGGGGGGGTCATCTGCGAGGCTGTTAACTACAAGGTAAGATTAATTCTAGTAAACAACATCATAGACGACAGTAACTGCAACAATAAAACCACTAGACAATAGACGACAACAACCAGTCTAACCGTACCCTAAATATGCATGTTATCTCTTTGCGATTGGCATGAATGACGTCAGAAGCCAAAACACCGCTGACTGAAAATTCGTCATCACTGAAGTTATAAAAAACCCAAGATTAGTTAAAAAGAAGAAAGTTTGGCCTTTTTTTCAGTTTCACAACATTATTATAAGTGTCTGTATACTTACCGCATATCAATGACTTGTGTTGCTGACTGGGAAATCTGTGGTGGCTTATCTCCAGTTACATCAAACAAGAACACTTTAAAATCACATACCACTGCCCACTGACGCATCCAGCCTTTCTTAATGCCACCAGGTTTGGGAATCTGAACAAGATAATTGAGCATGATATAAATGGCGCTACATAAATGTTATCACTATTAGATATACGACATATATTACATATGATTACGACATACGTTATCACTCGACTTACTCTAACAAATCCTTCATATGCTGTTCCAATACCCTTCTCAGGATCAATACCTAGTGGTCTACGATTGGCTGCAATAAGACAATAAATCATGATTACAGACCACTACCCCAGGATAGTTATACTGTATAATGCATTACATGTAGTTCATGCAAACCAGGTCAAGCGTACCCCTCTAGAGTCCATTATTGACTTGATTATTGCAAAAATAAAAGCATTATTCAGTTGAACATTCGATTCCGTTTGATAATAAGCAGACCGATATTCAAAACATTACCAGTACTCAACTACTGATTGGATAAACAAACAAAGGATATTCCTTATTTAGAAAATATCCACAGGAACCCCATAAGACTGTTTATCACTCATTCAATACGGCGGCCAGAAATCAACAAGGCAGGGTTTATGAGCCCGGAAAACCCCTCCATATGCCATTTCGTGAAGAGACCATTCATCATGGATGTTCAAAAAACAAAATATCTCGTGATTTGTAGAAGTTACCTGGTGTTATTAGTCGAATAATGCTTTGAATGTCGGTCTGCTTATTATCAAATGGAATCGAATATTCAAACGAATATTGCTTTCATTTTTGCAGTATTCAAGTCAATAATGGACTCTAGAGGGGTACACTTGACCTGGTTTGACTGTAAAGCCTACCTTGACTAGGTGGAATAGGACAGACGGCTGGAGCTTGTTCTGTACACATCAAATGACAAGCAAAGCCACAAACTTCAAACAAACAACAACAAAACAACGTCAACATTAAAACTGTAGGCAGTACAACAATTCCAGAAGTTTTAATCATTTCTTTCTGTGTTGTAATGGTACAGAGCAGATTGCTTACCTTCACAAATGGAGCCTTGTCTTACCAAACCAATCATCAGTGATGTACACTGATTGCATTTGGTTGGAGTGGTAAATGTGCGCACTGAAAACTTATGTGCGCGAGGCTAAAATCAAACAAACCAGTCAATAAAATGAAGCTCATGCACTTTACATATTATTATTATATTTAAAAAAACATGGCGGCACAAGCTAATTACGGTAATATCTAACTATTACCAAAGCAATGCACTTACTTGAGGAGCAAGTGACGCAGTTGATGAAACTGATGTTGATCTTATGGAGAAAGCCTGCAAAGGTGAACTAAGTTAGTGGAGATGCAATAGGTTCATCCTGTGCTATATATGTATGTATCAATACTGGCTGGTTAAAGTACAGTCATTAGTTACCATAACACAGCCAGCAAACGCTAAATAGTTACTTTACAAATGTAACTTAAATGTAACAAAATTGATAAAAGGCAATAGTCATGAAGGGGTCAACACAATGACAACGTAGTGCCTTATGGTATCAACGGTCTACCTTACATTGTTTTGCATTGACCCGTGTCAACACAATGACAACGTAGTGCCTTATGGTATCAACGGTCTACCTTACATTGTTTTGCATTGACCCGTGTCAACACAATGACAACGTAGTGCCTTATGGTATCAACGGTCTACCTTACATTGTTTTGCATTGACCCGTGTCAACACAATGACAACGTAGTGCCTTATGGTATCAACGGTCTACCTTACATTGTTTTGCATTGACCCGTGTCAACACAATGACAACGTAGTGCCTTATGGTATCAACGGTCTACCTTACATTGTTTTGCATTGACCCGTGTCAACACAATGACAACGTAGTGCCTTATGGTATCAACGGTCTACCTTACATTGTTTTGCATTGACCCGTGTCAACACAATGACAACGTAGTGCCTTATGGTATCAACGGTTTACCTTACATTGTTTTGCATTGACCCGTGTCAACACAATGACAACGTAGTGCCTTATGGTATCAACGGTCTACCTTACATTGTTTTGCATTGACCTGTGTCAACACAATGACAACGTAGTGCCTTATGGTATCAACCTTAAGGTCTACCTTACATTTTTTTGCATTGACCCGTGTCAACACAATGACAACGTAGTGCCTTATGGTATCAACGGTCTACCTTACATTGTTTTGCATCGACCCCTTCACATAAAAGCAGTTCTAATAAATATGTTGGTGTAGCGTGTGTACTAACATCTGAATAACTAGAAACTGATCTCTGGGAACCCTGTCTTTGTGGACCAAATGCATCATTTTCAACATCCTGAAAAAGTTATTTTAATGTTAAAATATGCATGCAAGCAAAGGAACAAAGGTAAGCAAATTAAAGCAGAGCTATGCTTATTAGTATAACATAATAATAACATAACATAATAATTGTACAATAACCTCGTCATGTCTTCCTGATGGCTGCTCCTTTAAGTAAGACAGGAATGGAAGATCTACAAATACACAGCAAGTCAATGTTACAATCATTGTTAATGTTTCTCTCATTCTTTTCCTCTCTTTTCCCATCCTACTCTTTTATCTTTCTTCCATTTTGTCTTCCTTCAAACCCTTCCTCTTTTTCTCCCTTTGTTCCCTCTCTTGTTTTTGTTCCCATATTTCCTCTCTTTTCCCATCCTTTCCACTCACTTTTATTCATCCTACTCTCTTTTTTTTCCCATCTTTTTCTCCCTTTGTTCCCTCTTCCCTTTCATCCTCATTGTACCTATTCTCTTCCTGGTCTTAATTCTTTTCCTCTTGTTTTTGTTCCCACATTTCCTCTCTTTTGATCCATGGCTTACCTCCTTTTAGTGTACCAGCTTGTCTCAACTGTTCAATCTCTTTTCTCAACATCTCAACTTCCTCTTTTAAGTTCCTGCATTGTGCTTCAGATTCAGCAAGTTTCCTAAACACAGTGCAAAACTTTCTTGTTAGAATTCGTTAAAATGTTTTTCCTTGTCTCTTTTATCACAGAAGAACAAACTACCAATAATCAAGACACATGTATTGGAATTATTCTTACTTTTCAGTTGTAACATGTACAGCCTTGCTTTTGTTGAGTTCTTCTGATAGTTGTTGCTTAGCCTGTACATAGAGACAATACCAAGTCACAAACTATCATCACATGAGTTCGATATGACTAAGAGAGCACTGACCTGGATCTCTGCTTGAAGGTTGGACTGTAATGTCAGGATTTCTTGTTTGTCAACTTTCTGTGACCTTCTTACTTGCCACTGATTTTTCTCTCCCTACACAAACCAAGATACAATAAATAAAGGTCTTACATGAAAATAAAATGAAAAACTGATGATAAGAAATGAAGGAATGGGAAGGGAGGGAAGAAAAGCAAAGGCAAAGGAAGCAAAGGAATAAAGGCAAAGAATGGGAACTGAACTCAAAAGACTTACTCTTGGTAAACTTGAATAACCAGATGCTTTTAAGCCTTCTAGTTCTTCAGTCATCTTACTAGCCAAAGCCTGTAGATAGCCTCTTGCTTCCTTCTCATCACTCACCCTGTATGCACAGCAATCATGGTATATATCAAACCTAATTAACACTGGACATAACTGATAACATTGAATCCATGGCCAGTTACTCAGTTACTCCCACCACAGATAGGTTAAATACATTAATGGTAGTGAGCCCCGGCCTAACTTAACACCTAACTCTTACCACTGGATGATCTCAGCAATCTGTGCTTCCCAGTGTGCCACAGCATCTTTCTTCTCACTACTCTCTCTGAGTTCTTCCTCCAACCTACGCTGTGAGGCAGAGCCCTTTTGTAATGCTTCTGAAAGCTGAAACCATTTACTTTAGTTTGAGTTATTCTTATTTGCAAATTCAAATTGCAGTTCTCTCCAATAAGCTGCCCAAAATATAAGCCCTCCCTCAAAATAAGTCCACAAAAGGTCCTTTGAATGAAATGGGGTTATATTTGGGATTTTATGGTACTTTCTATATGCCACTAATGAGCAATTACCTTGTCTACTTCAGCTTGTAGCTTCTTGTTCTCTTCTTTAAGCAATTTCCTCTCTCTTTCATTCTTTCTGTTCATTTCCAATGTCATTTCATGCTGTTCTCGTTGACTGGGATTTCAAGAAGAAATAAGATATTTGAATGTCGACTGTTTAACTACAAATCATTTCTGAATGAATACAGCTGTACACTGATTGATGTAGTAAGTACATTGTTTAATAAAGTTTTTACCTGTCTACCCTTGTTTCATTGATCTTGGCATTCAAAGAACTGACCTAAAGGAAATAAAATGAAAAAATAAATGAAAAGTAATTCAAGCAGACCTGATGACCTCATTGCCATGGCTACAGTACCTCATTCTGCAGAGTTTGACGATTTGATTCTGTGTCCATCAACTTTTCCTTTAATTCCTGAGGAAAGACATTCCATACAATAAGTTAATGTTCACCACAGTACTAACATTTAACAACTGTCTATAATAGGAAAGACATTCCATACAATAAGTTAATGTTCACCACAGTACTAACATTTAACAACTGTCTATAATAGGAAAGACATTCCATACAATAAGTTAATGTTCACCACAGTACTAACATTTAACAACTGTCTATAATAGGAAAGACATTCCATACAATAAGTTAATGTTCACCACAGTACTAACATTTAACAACTGTCTATAATAGGAAAGACATTCCATACAATAAGTTAATGTTCACCACAGTACTAACATTTAACAACTGTCTATAATAGGAAAGACATTCCATACAATAAGTTAATGTTCACCACAGTACTATCATAACAACTGTCTATAATACCTTAACTTCAGATGAATGCTTGAATTTGATCTGCTGGATAGATTCATCACTTTCTAGCTTTAGTCTGTCAATATCAGCCTTGAGCCTGGGAAGCATTCAGACAACATGAGTAACACAATGCACATGAGAGTAGTTGTGTATGAGTGGCAAACCTATGGCACAGAGTTACAGCAGAGAATCAAGGACATCTATTCAACCACTCATAGTGTGCACAATCATTGCAGTCACAGCATGGCACAAACTGTACTGTAAATAATTCCCACATATATACAGTCATTCTCAAAAAGGTTGTCCAGATGAAAAGACTACAATACTACAATAAAGTCACGTGATTCATTATGTTTTCAATTTCTGTGCGCGGAACTGCGAGTTGATACCGTGTACTTTTGCATCTCAAATTGAAATTCCGCGTGAGGAAATTGAATACGTAATGAATCACGTGACTTTATTGTAGTATTGTAGTCTTTTCATATGTTTTGAGAATGACTGTATATGAAAACAGCTCTGTTATCTACATGTATTACAACAGTACAGGTGTGATGAATGATGATGATTCACCAAACTGTCTTAACATTCTATTGTTTTACTGTCAAGACAAAGAATGTGGTCACCCTTTAGTAGTTGTTTACATACTTGGATATCTCCTGTTGTTGTTCGTCAGATGTCGTGTCAGATGGGAAAGGTCTTCCTAGACTCCTTTGTTTTGCCTATAATCAATGAAAGAATAAGTATTGGATATACAATGTCTACAATAATAATGTATTACACATAGAAACAAGTGTTACCTTTAGATACTCAATCTCTTCTTCAAGCTGTTTGTTATACTGTAAGGAATAAAATCAATGCAGAATACTGTATTAAAACTCCTCCATAAAAAGACCATGATAATAAGATAAAATACTGTAAGTACCTGATCACTTCTTAGTCTGAGTTTCTTTTCTCTGTTAGCATCAGCGGTAAACTCTTCAACCTGTGAATTGAGCTACAACAGTGATAGCACATATAAGTTTACATCACGTATTGCATGAAACATGATGTTTGAGTAACTTCATTACTACTTTCTCTCCATAAACAATTAGTACATAGTACTAATATTCACTTTGATGACAGCTTGTTTACCTCTCTCTTTTTTCTGTCAGCATTTCTTACTTCCAGTCTTAAAGTGTCAAGTTTTTGAAGTGAGCTCTCTAAAGGGGAATAAATAATCTTACTACCATGATAACAATACAATGTGAATCATAACTAATCAACCACAAAACAAAATACTCCACAGTTACTAACAAAATCCCAACAAAATTAATAATAAAAAATCAAACAAATAAAATGACCATATATTGGTTACCATGGATACTGGTTAATGTGGACACTGGTTACCATGGATACTAGTCACCATGACATGCTAGTTACCATGGATACTGTGGACACCAGTTAACGTGGATGCTAGTTACTGTGGACATGCCATGCTAGTTACCATGGATACTGGTTACCCGGTTAACACGACATGCTAGTTACCATGGATACAGGTTACCATGACATGCTAGTTGCCATGACATGCTAGTTGCCATGACAGCTAGTTGCCATGACATGCTAGTTACCATGGATACTGGTTACCATGACATGCTAGTTACCATGGATACTGGTTACTGTGGACATGGTTAACATGGATACTTGACATATGTGTATACCACCAGAAAGGAACATGACTGATAGACCAATAAATAATATTACATCTTAGAGAAATTACAAACACATTACGGATTCAGTTCTTATATCTCTCTAATTAATATTATATTTATAAATTAAATTTTAATTTATCCCAGTAATTATAATTACTTGTAAAGCGCTAATGGACTTTACGGAATTAGCGCTATAAAAATAAAACTTATTATTATTATTATTATTATTATTATTATTATTATCAGAAATACTTTTGTGATTCCAAACGTTGGACAATTTTGTAATGGTACATGTAGAGAACCGTTCTCTCTGATTGGATGAAGACATAGCTCTATTACAGCACACAGTGTAATGGTACATGTAGAGAACGGTTCTCTCTGATTGGATGAAGACATAGCTCTATTACAACACACAGTGTAATGGTACATGTAGAGAACGGTTCTCTCTGATTGGATGAAGACATAGCTCTATTACAGCACACAGTGTAATGGTACATGTAGAGAACGGTTCTCTCTGATTGGATGAAGACATAGCTCTATTACAACACACAGTGTAATGGTACATGTAGAGAACGGTTCTCTCTGATTGGATGAAGACATAGCTCTATTACAGCACACAGTGTAATGGTACATGTAGAGAACGGTTCTCTCTGATTGGATGAAGACATAGCTCTATTGGAGTGAATGGACATAGAGAAGTTCTCTCTGATTGGATGAAGACATAGCTCTATTACAGCACACAGTGTAATGGTACATGTAGAGAACGGTTCTCTCTGATTGGATGAAGACATAGCTCTATTACAGCACACAGTGTAATGGTACATGTAGAGAACAGTTCTCTCTGATTGGATGAAGACATAGCTCTATTACAGCACACAGTGTAATGGTACATGTAGAGAACCGTTCTCTCTGATTGGATGAAGACATAGCTCTATTACAGCACACAGTGTAATGGTACATGTAGAGAACGGTTCTCTCTGATTGGATGAAGACATAGCTCTATTACAGCACACAGTGTAATGGTACATGTAGAGAACGGTTCTCTCTGATTGGATGAAGACATAGCTCTATTACAGCACACAGTGTAATGGTACATGTAGAGAACGGTTCTCTCTGATTGGATGAAGACATAGCTCTATTACAACACACAGTGTAATGGTACATGTAGAGAACGGTTCTCTCTGATTGGATGAAGACATAGCTCTATTACAGCACACAGTGTAATGGTACATGTAGAGAATGGTACTCTCTGATTGGATGAAGACATAGCTCTATTACAGCACACAGTGTTAGTTGCTACACATTGGGCAAAACATCATTGCTTTGAAGCGATATTGGCTTGTTTACAATGTGTTATCTTAAAGTTCACAAAGTATTATTCTACCTAATTCCTCTTCCTTTTCTCTGACACTTCTTGACAGTTTGGTTTTCTGTGAGCGCATGTCTGCTAATTTATCATTTAGTTCACTGAACTCTGCCATGGCAAACTTTCTTTGATTCTGAGCCTCTTTGAGTTCCTTTTGTTGTGTTGATATCTTTTCATTGGCTTCTTGCAATACCTAGCAGTAATAAACATACATATACTGTATGAAATAAACATACATATAATGTAAGGTGAAATAAACATACATATACTGTATGAAATAAACATACATATAATGTAAGGTGAAATAAACATACATATACTGTATGAAATAAACATACATATAATGTAAGGTGAAATAAACATACATATACTGTATTAGTAAGGTGAAATATATGTTGCAAGGCAATCAAATGGTGCGTAATTTCAAAGACGGTACAAAGAGAAAGGGGAAGACTTTCGAAAAAATGACTAATATAATGAATATTATTAATGTATGTCTGGATGGTATATCATACAAACCCTCTCAAGGTCTTCTTTCTCTATCTTGTTGGACCTGTTCTCTCTTTCTAATAACCTAATCTTGGAACTCATATCTATAAAACAAGACCTTACATCAATACTCATGAAGGGCTGGCTGCTCCTATAGCCTGATTTACACCAGACAGCTCATGTGTCATATTAATAATAATGATAGAAAGAACAGTCTGTATACACTTTAAGGGTGGACTAACATATTTATTTGGCCCATTGCTAGGGAAACTTTGAAGGCTCATAAAATTCCTAAAATCAGTACACAAGGCATGAAACTTTTGGAATGTGTTAGTTGAGAGTAGAAGTTCGACATGTGATGATGTGATCATGTACGTCCTTATATGACGTCATCACATCGTAAAAACCCGCCGTTTTTCATAGGGTTTTGATGAATGAAAAAATATTTTGGTATAATCTGAAAACTTATATCAAGGTGCAGATGACTGAGCATGCGTTTTGTGTTTCAATGAAATTTGAATTTTTTATGGCAGTTTCTTTGCATTTTTAACGACATTTTTGGCCATAACTTTTCCATTTTTTCTTTGTTTTTAAAATCCATGCTCCAGTTTGTGGAGAATACTTTTCTTAGCAGATACATAAAGAAAAAAGTTAACTTTTTTGAAAACGTGAAAAGAACGGCGTTTTTTTCGAAAATGCCGTTTTTGTGACTTGGGCTACCTGTGGTCGTTATAATTTTCGTTCGCAAGACAAATACACGACAATTTAGGTGTGTTAGAAAAATGTCTTTTCTGCACTTTCTTTTGGTTCAAGGTACATAAAAATGTACCCAGAAAGGAATATCAATATTTACTTGTCATTTGTGTGGTTTTCTCATGTTTTGAAGCATTTTAATGCAGCTCAAATTAATTTGTGCAAAGTCTTTCGATACGGCAAAGTTTTTCAGTCGTGTTTTCAAGGTGTTTTCCCCGATCTTCAACGTACTTCATCTACTGTTTGACATGATTCATTTTGACAGGCAGAGTCTAGAACAACAACCTGTTGAGTAAGGTAATCTTTGATTATTTTTTATTGATTTATCGGCATTTTTTACTCTTAGGTTGAAGTTTTTGTGACGATAAGTCGGCTTGTTTTACTTCGGTTCAAAGTGGAATTATCGCTTGCTTTCTTTGACTTCTTTTACTTTAAACTACTGCAGTCTATCATATGTCGAATATTTATTCATTGAACAAACTTAAAATTAAAAGAATAATGTTCAATAAAATATATAACTTGTAATTTTTGAAGTGAAACTCGTGTATGTCTTGCGGGGAAACACTGGGTGCTTGTTCGATGAAATCTCTTCTCATTCAAGCTCTGCATAGCAACGAATTACCATGGCAACGAAATATGTTAGTCCACCCTTAATCAGATAAAACAGCGTAACTATACTAGAAGTTTCAATTCAAAAGTAAGAAGAGTAGTATATGAACCATAACCACAATTTCTATATGATCCATGGATATTCTATGCTTCGCAGTGACTATATTGTTTTATTCAATCACACTAAATACATCCATATGATGAATAGAAACAATAATAACAAAATAATATATGATTTATTCAGTTTACCTTCATTATTATTAGATTCCAAATCTTTTCTTGCAGTCAAAGCCTCATTTAATTCCTTGTCTAAATCCATTGACTGGGCTTCATATTCTGTTGGAACAACACATCAATCATTTCAACTTAACAATGATATTTATTTACAATTATGTAACATCAATATTTAACGGTAATACAAACCCAAGAGTTTCTTCTTTAGGGAGGAAGCTTCATCTTTTAATCTTCTGACTTCTAAGGCATCAACTTGGTCTTTTCCTGTTTCTTTGTTGAGGACAGCTGATTGTTCACGGACAACTTTGGTGGATTCTGTAGGTATTATAGTTTACAGTAAACATAATGTGAACCTTGTGGTTTGTGTGCATGAAAGGTAAAGAAATGGATTATTGAAACAATTTCAATTTTTGGTGAGAATAAGATTCACAATAAAAGTTTTGAATACAAGCTATTTTAATTTGTAGCATGATATTTCTACCTTGGAGTTTCCGTGCTAAGTCATTTTTTTCTCGTTCCATTCTTTCGATTCTTCTTTCATATGCTTCCACTGACAGGGAACTGAGAGCTGAAAGAAAAATAGTTTCATTTTTTTTAATCTTCCTAATTTAGCATCACTGTAAATAATGTACTTAGACTGAAGTACACAGAGTACTTTCACATTCCACTAAAGTAAAGTAAAGTACATTGTAATTAATTTGTCTATATTCTTCTATATATATTTTCTATATTATATTTTTATTTTCTATATTTTCTTACTCACTTGTAAAGAGCATTGAGATTTATATGTAATGCGCTTTTTCAAGAATTAAATTATTATTATTATTATATTATTATATTATTAAGAGCACTTGTCCAACATGTTTTTCTAATGTATCACAATATTTGCTTGGAGAAAAACTATTTTATGTGTGCATGTAACAAAAACAGTTTTGAAATGTTTAGACATCACTACATACTCAGCATTTGGTGTGTTAGCCTCAATTCCCAAAATACTCACCATTATTGTGCAATGGTTGCAAGATGACTCCACTATTGTCCACATTATTCTTACCCACCACATTATTAGGTCTGTCTGACAAAATACTGACAGCAGAGAAAATGAAACCATTGAGAATGAAGTGAGAATAAATGCTGAGAATTACATGAATATTGAAACATGTAGCAATCATATATCACAACATTTCAGCCTAGATTGCTGAGTTACAGATTTTACTATATATTTTAGAACATACAATAAAATATCTCATAAAGTTTGTACAGGAAATCATTTGTTATTGAGATTAAAATCACTTTCTCAACATCTGCTGTCTGCCTTCACATCCTACAGCAATGAACCCATACTTGACTGAATAGTGGTTTATTAGTGTTATTATTATTGAGGAAACAGTCTTACTAACCTTCCCTCTGTGTATGTAAATCCAATAAAAGGAAGATGATGACCAGTGAAGGGAGATACAGACGATGGCCGATTGGCTACCTATCAACGAAATACAGATAAATGTCTGTAGACTGTACAAAGTCTATTCCATAACATAGTTTTAGAGTAGAATCTCTGCCGACCAACTCCCCACTATCTCAAACAGATACGTATAACATCACATGGATTTGGACCCGCTATCTTGAACTAATCCCTTGAGTGCTGGAGGTAGAGGGGAAGTACTGCAGATACAATGAAGGCAGCAAATATATTGTAGGTTATCAGCAGATGAATATCTTACATTAGTTGTGGATTCTTCGATATCAACATCAAAATTAGATGTATCTGTAGGGCTACTGACTTCTGGGATGTACGGGGGAGTCACTGCAGAGAGAAAACGTTACTCACAAACTTATTAAATAAATCATTACAAAATATTAGTTACTTTTATTATATACAGTTAAGCCTGCAAAGGGACCATCCTCAAGGGGCTTTGTGACCCCTTTATAGAGGGTGAACATTTAATATTGACAGTAATTATATATGTAAGAATATTTCAGGGACTTCAAGTGACCATTCAGCCCAATAACAATAAAATGAAACCACATTGACAGAGAATAACTTACTATAATGAATATTATCCCAATCAATTCCTTCAAAAAAGGAGTGGTTTTTAAAATCATCCAAACCATTTTGACCCAGTCTTTGTGAAGCCTTACAACAAAGTCTGAAAATAGAAAGTGTTTAGAGTTTGTGCACACACCTACATGTAATGAGATTACAGTAATAGATAAATCTGTTGTACCTAGAGTTTGTGCACACACCTAATGAGAGTACAGTAATAGATCTGTTGTACCTAGAGTTTGTGCACACACCTAATGAGAGTACAGTAATAGATCTGTTGTACCTAGAGTTTGTGCACACACCTAATGAGAGTACAGTAATAGATCTGTTGTACCTAGAGTTTGTGCACACACCTAATGAGAGTACAGTAATAGATCTGTTGTACCTAGAGTTTGTGTTTTCACACACACCTAATGAGAGTACAGTAATAGATCTGTTGTACCTAGAGTTTGTGCACACACCTAATGAGAGTACAGTAATAGTGTTGTCAGATCTGTTGTACCTAGAGTTTGTGCACACACCTAATGAGAGTACAGTAATAGATCTGTTGTACCTAGAGTTTGTGCACACACCTAATGAGAGTACAGTAATAGATCTGTTGTACCTAGAGTTTGTGCACACACCTAATGAGAGTACAGTAATAGATCTGTTGTACCTAGAGTTTGTGCACACACCTAATGAGAGTACAGTAATAGATCTGTTGTACCTAGAGTTTGTGCACACACCTAATGAGAGTACAGTAATAGATCTGTTGTACCTAGAGTTTTTGTGCACACACCTAATGAGAGTACAGTACAGTAATTTTACAGTAATGTTGTACCTAGAGTTTGTGCACACACCTAATGAGAGTACAGTAATAGATCTGTTGTACCTAGAGTTTGTGCACACACCTAATGAGAGTACAGTAATAGATCTGTTGTACCTAGAGTTTGTGCACACACCTAATGAGAGTACAGTAATAGACTGTTGTTGTACCTAGAGTTTGTGCTACACACCTAATGAGAGTACAGTAATAGATCTGTTGTACCTAGAGTTTGTGCACACACCTAATGAGTACAGTAATACTGTTGTAATAGAGTTTCTGTGTTGTACCTAGAGTTTGTGCACACACCTAATGAGAGTACAGTAATAGATCTGTTGTACCTAGAGTTTGTGCACACACCTAATGAGAGTACAGTAATAGATCTGTTGTACCTAGAGTTTGTGCACACACCTAATGAGAGTACAGTAATAGATCTGTTGTACCTAGAGTTTGTGCACACACCTAATGAGAGTACAGTAATAGATCTGTTGTACCTAGAGTTTGTGCACACACCTAATGAGAGTACAGTAATAGATCTGTTGTACCTAGAGTTTGTGCACACACCTAATGAGAGTACAGTAATAGATCTGTTGTACCTAGAGTTTGTGCACACACCTAATGAGAGTACAGTAATAGATCTGTTGTACCTAGAGTTTGTGCACACACCTAATGAGAGTACAGTAATAGATCTGTTGTACCTAGAGTTTGTGCACACACCTAATGAGAGTACAGTAATAGATCTGTTGTACCTAGAGTTTGTGCACACACCTAATGAGAGTACAGTAATAGATCTGTTGTACCTAGAGTTTGTGCACACACCTAATGAGAGTACAGTAATAGATCTGTTGTACCTAGAGTTTGTGCACACACCTAATGAGAGTACAGTAATAGATCTGTTGTACCTAGAGTTTGTGCACACACCTAATGAGAGTACAGTAATAGATCTGTTGTACCTAGAGTTTGTGCACACACCTAATGAGAGTACAGTAATAGATCTGTTGTACCTAGAGTTTTGTGCACACACCTAATGAGAGTACAGTAATAGATCTGTTGTACCTAGAGTTTGTGCACACACCTAATGAGAGTACAGTAATAGATCTGTTGTACCTAGAGTTTTGTGCACACACCTAATAGAGTACAGTAATAGATCTGTTGTACCTAGAGTTTGTGCACACACCTAATGAGAGTACAGTAATAGATCTGTTGTACCTAGAGTTTGTGCACACACCTAATGAGTACAGTAATAGATCTGTTGTACCTAGAGTTTGTGCACACACCTAATGAGAGTACAGTAATAGATCTGTTGTACCTAGAGTTTGTGCACACACCTAATGAGAGTACAGTAATAGATCTGTTGTACCTAGAGTTTGTGCACACACCTAATGAGAGTACAGTAATAGATCTGTTGTACCTAGAGTTTGTGCACACACTAATGAGAGTACAGTAAGATCTGTTGTAGAGAGTTTGTACAGTATGAGAGTACATAGATCTGTTGTACCTAGAGTTTGTGCACACACCTAATGAGAGTACAGTAATAGATCTGTTGTACCTAGAGTTTGTGCACACACCTAATGAGAGTACAGTAATAGATCTGTTGTACCTAGAGTTTGTGCACACACCTAATGAGAGTACAGTAATAGATCTGTTGTACCTAGAGTTTGTGCACACACCTAATGAGAGTACAGTAATAGATAATAGATCTGTTGTACCTAGAGTTTGTGCACACACCTAATGAGAGTACAGTAATAGATCTGTTGTACCTAGAGTTTTGTGCACACACCTAATGAGAGTACAGTAATAGATCTGTTGTACCTAGAGTTTGTGCACACACCTAATGAGAGTACAGTAATAGATCTGTTGTACCTAGAGTTTGTGCACACACCTAATGAGAGTACAGTAATAGATCTGTTGTACCTAGAGTTTGTGCACACACCTAATGAGAGTACAGTAATAGATCTGTTGTACCTAGAGTTTGTGCACACACCTAATGAGAGTACAGTAATAGATCTGTTGTACCTAGAGTTTGTGCACACACCTAATGAGAGTACAGTAATAGATCTGTTGTACCTAGAGTTTGTGCACACACCTAATGAGTACAGTAATAGATCTGTTGTACCTAGAGTTTGTGCACACACCTAATGAGAGTACAGTAATAGATCTGTTGTACCTAGAGTTTGTGCACACACCTAATGAGTACAGTAATAGATCTGTTGTACCTAGAGTTTGTGCACACACCTAATGAGAGTACAGTAATAGATCTGTTGTACCTAGAGTTTGTGCACACACCTAATGAGAGTACAGTAATAGATCTGTTGTACCTAGAGTTTGTGCACACACCTAATGAGAGTACAGTAATAGATCTGTTGTACCTAGAGTTTGTGCACACACCTAATGAGAGTACAGTAATAGATCTGTTGTACCTAGAGTTTGTGCACACACCTAATGAGAGTACAGTAATAGATCTGTTGTACCTAGAGTTTGTGCACACACCTAATGAGAGTACAGTAATAGATCTGTTGTACCTAGAGTTTGTGCACACACCTAATGAGAGTACAGTAATAGATCTGTTGTACCTAGAGTTTGTGCACACACCTAATGAGAGTACAGTAATAGATCTGTTGTACCTAGAGTTTGTGCACACACCTAATGAGAGTACAGTAATAGATCTGTTGTACCTAGAGTTTGTGCACACACCTAATGAGAGTACAGTAATAGATCTGTTGTACCTAGAGTTTGTGCACACACCTAATGAGAGTACAGTAATAGATCTGTTGTACCTAGAGTTTGTGCACACACCTAATGAGAGTACAGTAATAGATCTGTTGTACCTAGAGTTTGTGCACACACCTAATGAGAGTACAGTAATAGATCTGTTGTACCTAGAGTTTGTGCACACACCTAATGAGAGTACAGTAATAGATCTGTTGTACCTAGAGTTTGTGCACACACCTAATGAGAGTACAGTAATAGATCTGTTGTACCTAGAGTTTGTGCACACACCTAATGAGAGTACAGTAATAGATCTGTTGTACCTAGAGTTTGTGCACACACCTAATGAGAGTACAGTAATAGATCTGTTGTACCTAGAGTTTGTGCACACACCTAATGAGAGTACAGTAATAGATCTGTTGTACCTAGAGTTTGTGCACACACCTAATGAGAGTACAGTAATAGATCTGTTGTACCTAGAGTTTGTGCACACACCTAATGAGAGTACATAATAGATCTGTTGTACCTAGAGTTTGTGCACACACCTAATGAGAGTACAGTAATAGATCTGTTGTACCTAGAGTTTGTGCACACACCTAATGAGAGTACAGTAATAGATCTGTTGTACCTAGAGTTTGTGCACACACCTAATGAGAGTACAGTAATAGATCTGTTGTACCTAGAGTTTGTGCACACACCTAATGAGAGTACAGTAATAGATCTGTTGTACCTAGAGTTTGTGCACACACCTAATGAGAGTACAGTAATAGATCTGTTGTACCTAGAGTTTGTGCACACACCTAATGAGAGTACAGTAATAGATCTGTTGTACCTAGAGTTTGTGCACACACCTAATGAGAGTACAGTAATAGATCTGTTGTACCTAGAGTTTGTGCACACACCTAATGAGAGTACAGTAATAGATCTGTTGTACCTAGAGTTTGTGCACACACCTAATGAGAGTACAGTAATAGATCTGTTGTACCTAGAGTTTGTGCACACACCTAATGAGAGTACAGTAATAGATCTGTTGTACCTAGAGTTTGTGCACACACCTAATGAGAGTACAGTAATAGATCTGTTGTACCTAGAGTTTGTGCACACACCTAATGAGAGTACAGTAATAGATCTGTTGTACCTAGAGTTTGTGCACACACCTAATGAGAGTACAGTAATAGATCTGTTGTACCTAGAGTTTGTGCACACACCTAATGAGAGTACAGTAATAGATCTGTTGTACCTAGAGTTTGTGCACACACCTAATGAGAGTACAGTAATAGATCTGTTGTACCTAGAGAGTTTGTGCACACACCTAATGAGAGTACAGTAATAGATCTGTTGTACCTAGAGTTTGTGCACACACCTAATGAGAGTACAGTAATAGATCTGTTGTACCTAGAGTTTGTGCACACACACCTAATGAGAGTACAGTAATAGATCTGTTGTACCTAGAGTTTGTGCACACACCTAATGAGAGTACAGTAATAGATCTGTTGTACCTAGAGTTTGTGCACACACCTAATGAGAGTACAGTAATAGATCTGTTGTACCTAGAGTTTGTGCACACACCTAATGAGAGTACAGTAATAGATCTGTTGTACCTAGAGTTTGTGCACACACCTAATGAGAGTACAGTAATAGATCTGTTGTACCTAGAGTTTGTGCACACACCTAATGAGAGTACAGTAATAGATCTGTTGTACCTAGAGTTTGTGCACACACCTAATGAGAGTACAGTAATAGATCTGTTGTACCTAGAGTTTGTGCACACACCTAATGAGAGTACAGTAATAGATCTGTTGTACCTAGAGTTTGTGCACACACCTAATGAGAGTACAGTAATAGATCTGTTGTACCTAGAGTTTGTGCACACACCTAATGAGAGTACAGTAATAGATCTGTTGTACCTAGAGTTTGTGCACACACCTAATGAGAGTACAGTAATAGATCTGTTGTACCTAGAGTTTGTGCACACACCTAATGAGAGTACAGTAATAGATCTGTTGTACCTAGAGTTTGTGCACACACCTAATGAGAGTACAGTAATAGATCTGTTGTACCTAGAGTTTGTGCACACACCTAATGAGAGTACAGTAATAGATCTGTTGTACCTAGAGTTTGTGCACACACCTAATGAGAGTACAGTAATAGATCTGTTGTACCTAGAGTTTGTCTAATGAGAGTACAGTAATAGATCTGTTGTACCTAGAGTTTGTGCACACACCTAATGAGAGTACAGTAATAGATCTGTTGTACCTAGAGTTTGTGCACACACCTAATGAGAGTACAGTAATAGATCTGTTGTACCTAGAGTTTGTGCACACACCTAATGAGAGTACAGTAATAGATCTGTTGTACCTAGAGTTTGTGCACACACCTAATGAGAGTACAGTACAGTAATAGATCTGTTGTACCTAGAGTTTGTGCACACACCTAATGAGAGTACAGTAATAGATCTGTTGTACCTAGAGTTTGTGCACACACCTAATGAGAGTACAGTAATAGATCGTTGTACCTAGAGTTTGTGCACACACCTAATAATAGATCTGTTGTACCTAGAGTTTGTGCACACACCTAATGAGAGTACAGTAATAGATCTGTTGTACCTAGAGTTTGTGCACACACCTAATGAGAGTACAGTAATAGATCTGTTGTACCTAGAGTTTGTGCACACACCTAATGAGAGTACAGTAATAGATCTGTTGTACCTAGAGTTTGTGCACACACCTAATGAGAGTACAGTAATAGATCTGTTGTACCTAGAGTTTGTGCACACACCTAATGAGAGTACAGTAATAGATCTGTTGTACCTAGAGTTTGTGCACACACCTAATGAGAGTACAGTAATAGATCTGTTGTACCTAGAGTTTGTGCACACACCTAATGATACAGTAATAGATCTGTTGTACCTAGAGTTTGTGCACACACCTAATGAGAGTACAGTAATAGATCTGTTGTATCTAGAGTTTGTACTAATGAGAGTACAGTAATAGAGTTTGTGCACACACCTAATGAGAGTACAGTAATAGATCTGTTGTACCTAGAGTTTGTGCACACACCTAATGAGAGTACAGTAATAGATCTGTTGTACCTAGAGTTTGTGCACACACTAATGAGAGTACAGTAATAGATCTGTTGTACCTAGAGTTTGTGCACACACCTAATGAGAGTACAGTAATAGATCTGTTGTACCTAGAGTTTGTGCACACACCTAATGAGAGTACAGTAATAGATCTGTTGTACCTAGAGTTTGTGCACACACCTAATGAGAGTACAGTAATAGATCTGTTGTACCTAGAGTTTTTGTGCACACACCTAATGAGAGTACAGTAATAGATCTGTTGTACCTAGAGTTTGTGCACACACCTAATGAGAGTACAGTAATAGATCTGTTGTACCTAGAGTTTGTGCACACACCTAATGAGAGTACAGTAATAGATCTGTTGTACCTAGAGTTTGTGCACACACCTAATGAGAGTACAGTAATAGATCTGTTGTACCTAGAGTTTGTGCACACACCTAATGAGAGTACAGTAATAGATCTGTTGTACCTAGAGTTTGTGCACACACCTAATGAGAGTACAGTAATAGATCTGTTGTACCTAGAGTTTGTGCACACACCTAATGAGATACAGTAATAGATCTGTTCACACACCTAATGAGAGTACAGTAATAGATCTGTTGTACCTAGAGTTTGTGCACACACCTAATGAGAGTACAGTAATAGATCTGTTGTACCTAGAGTTTGTGCACACACCTAATGAGAGTACAGTAATAGATCTGTTGTACCTAGAGTTTGTGCACACACCTAATGAGAGTACAGTAATAGATCTGTTGTACCTAGAGTTTGTGCACACACCTAATGAGAGTACAGTAATAGATCTGTTGTACCTAGAGTTTGTGCACACACCTAATGAGAGTACAGTAATAGATCTGTTGTACCTAGAGTTTGTGCACACACCTAATGAGAGTACAGTAATAGATCTGTTGTACCTAGAGTTTGTGCACACACCTAATGAGAGTACAGTAATAGATCTGTTGTACCTAGAGTTTGTGCACACACCTAATGAGAGTACAGTAATAGATCTGTTGTACCTAGAGTTTGTGCACACACCTAATGAGAGTACAGTAATAGATCTGTTGTACCTAGAGTTTGTGCACACACCTAATGAGAGTACAGTAATAGATCTGTTGTACCTAGAGTTTGTGCACACACCTAATGAGAGTACAGTAATAGATCTGTTGTACCTAGAGTTTGTGCACACACCTAATGAGAGTACAGTAATAGATCTGTTGTACCTAGAGTTTGTGCACACACCTAATGAGAGTACAGTAATAGATCTGTTGTACCTAGAGTTTGTGCACACACCTAATGAGAGTACAGTAATAGATCTGTTGTACCTAGAGTTTGTGCACACACCTAATGAGAGTACAGTAATAGATCTGTTGTACCTAGAGTTTGTGCACACACCTAATGAGAGTACAGTAATAGATCTGTTGTACCTAGAGTTTGTGCACACACCTAATGAGAGTACAGTAATAGATCTGTTGTACCTAGAGTTTGTGCACACACCTAATGAGAGTACAGTAATAGATCTGTTGTACCTAGAGTTTGTGCACACACCTAATGAGAGTACAGAAATAGATCTGTTGTACCTAGAGTTTGTGCACACACCTAATGAGAGTACAGTAATAGATCTGTTGTACCTAGAGTTTGTGCACACACCTAATGAGAGTACAGTAATAGATCTGTTGTACCTAGAGTTTGTGCACACACCTAATGAGAGTACAGTAATAGATCTGTTGTACCTAGAGTTTGTGCACACACCTAATGAGAGTACAGTAATAGATCTGTTGTACCTAGAGTTTGTGCACACACCTAATGAGAGTACAGTAATAGATCTGTTGTACCTAGAGTTTGTGCACACACCTAATGAGAGTACAGTAATAGATCTGTTGTACCTAGAGTTTGTGCACACACCTAATGAGAGTACAGTAATAGATCTGTTGTACCTAGAGTTTGTGCACACACCTAATGAGAGTACAGTAATAGATCTGTTGTACCTAGAGTTTGTGCACACACCTAATGAGAGTACAGTAATAGATCTGTTGTACCTAGAGTTTGTGCACACACCTAATGAGAGTACAGTAATAGATCTGTTGTACCTAGAGTTTGTGCACACACCTGAGTACAGTAATAGATTGTTGTACCTAGAGTTTGTGCACACACCTAATGAGAGTACAGTAATAGATCTGTTGTACCTAGAGTTTGTGCACACACCTAATGAGAGTACAGTAATAGATCTGTTGTACCTAGAGTTTGTGCACACACCTAATGAGAGTACAGTAATAGATCTGTTGTACCTAGAGTTTGTGCACACACCTAATGAGAGTACAGTAATAGATCTGTTGTACTAGAGAGTTAGAGTTTGTGCACACACCTAATGAGAGTACAGTAATAGATCTGTTGTACCTAGAGTTTGTGCACACACCTAATGAGAGTACAGTAATAGATCTGTTGTACCTAGAGTTTGTGCACACACCTAATGAGTACAGTAATAGATCTGTTGTACCTAGAGTTTGTGCACACACCTAATGAGAGTACAGTAATAGATCTGTTGTACCTAGAGTTTGTGCACACACCTAATGAGAGTACAGTAATAGATCTGTTGTACCTAGAGTTTGTGCACACACCTAATGAGAGTACAGTAATAGATCTGTTGTACCTAGAGTTTGTGCACACACCTAATGAGAGTACAGTAATAGATCTGTTGTACCTAGAGTTTGTGCACACACCTAATGAGAGTACAGTAATAGATCTGTTGTACCTAGAGTTTGTGCACACACCTAATGAGAGTACAGTAATAGATCTGTTGTACCTAGAGTTTGTGCACACACCTAATGAGAGTACAGTAATAGATCTGTTGTACCTAGAGTTTGTGCACACACCTAATGAGAGTACAGTAATAGATCTGTTGTACCTAGAGTTTGTGCACACACCTAATGAGAGTACAGTAATAGATCTGTTGTACCTAGAGTTTGTGCACACACCTAATGAGAGTACAGTAATAGATCTGTTGTACCTAGAGTTTGTGCACACACCTAATGAGAGTACAGTAATAGATCTGTTGTACCTAGAGTTTGTGCACACACCTAATGAGAGAGTACAGTAATAGATCTGTTGTACCTAGAGTTTGTGCACACACCTAATGAGAGTACAGTAATAGATCTGTTGTACCTAGAGTTTTTGCACACACCTAATGAGAGTACAGTAATAGATCTGTTGTACCTAGAGTTTGTGCACACACCTAATGAGAGTACAGTAATAGATCTGTTGTACCTAGAGTTTGTGCACACACCTAATGAGAGTACAGTAATAGATCTGTTGTACCTAGAGTTTGTGCACACACCTAATGAGAGTACAGTAATAGATCTGTTGTACCTAGAGTTTGTGCACACACCTAATGAGAGTACAGTAATAGATCTGTTGTACCTAGAGTTTGTGCACACACCTAATGAGAGTACAGTAATAGATCTGTTGTACCTAGAGTTTGTGCACACACCTAATGAGAGTACAGTAATAGATCTGTTGTACCTAGAGTTTGTGCACACACCTAATGAGAGTACAGTAATAGATCTGTTGTACCTAGAGTTTTTGTGCACACACCTAATGAGAGTACAGTAATAGATCTGTTGTACCTAGAGTTTGTGCACACACCTAATGAGAGTACAGTAATAGATCTGTTGTACCTAGAGTTTGTGCACACACCTAATGAGAGTACAGTAATAGATCTGTTGTACCTAGAGTTTGTGCACACACCTAATGAGAGTACAGTAATAGATCTGTTGTACCTAGAGTTTGTGCACACACCTAATGAGAGTACAGTAATAGATCTGTTGTACCTAGAGTTTGTGCACACACCTAATGAGAGTACAGTAATAGATCTGTTGTACCTAGAGTTTGTGCACACACCTAATGAGAGTACAGTAATAGATCTGTTGTACCTAGAGTTTGTGCACACACCTAATGAGAGTACAGTAATAGATCTGTTGTACCTAGAGTTTGTGCACACACCTAATGAGAGTACAGTAATAGATCTGTTGTACCTAGAGTTTGTGCACACACCTAATGAGAGTACAGTAATAGATCTGTTGTACCTAGAGTTTGTGCACACACCTAATGAGAGTACAGTAATAGATCTGTTGTACCTAGAGTTTGTGCACACACCTAATGAGAGTACAGTAATAGATCTGTTGTACCTAGAGTTTGTGCACACACCTAATGAGAGTACAGTAATAGATCTGTTGTACCTAGAGTTTGTGCACACACCTAATGAGAGTACAGTAATAGATCTGTTGTACCTAGAGTTTGTGCACACACCTAATGAGAGTACAGTAATAGATCTGTTGTACCTAGAGTTTGTGCACACACCTAATGAGAGTACAGTAATAGATCTGTTGTACCTAGAGTTTGTGCACACACCTAATGAGAGTACAGTAATAGATCTGTTGTACCTAGAGTTTGTGCACACACCTAATGAGAGTACAGTAATAGATCTGTTGTACCTAGAGTTTGTGCACACACCTAATGAGAGTACAGTAATAGATCTGTTGTACCTAGAGTTTGTGCACACACCTAATGAGAGTACAGTAATAGATCTGTTGTACCTAGAGTTTGTGCACACACCTAATGAGAGTACAGTAATAGATCTGTTGTACCTAGAGTTTGTGCACACACCTAATGAGAGTACAGTAATAGATCTGTTGTACCTAGAGTTTGTGCACACACCTAATGAGAGTACAGTAATAGATCTGTTGTACCTAGAGTTTGTGCACACACCTAATGAGAGTACAGTAATAGATCTGTTGTACCTAGAGTTTGTGCACACACCTAATGAGAGTACAGTAATAGATCTGTTGTACCTAGAGTTTGTGCACACACCTAATGAGAGTACAGTAATAGATCTGTTGTACCTAGAGTTTGTGCACACACCTAATGAGAGTACAGTAATAGATCTGTTGTACCTAGAGTTTGTGCACACACCTAATGAGAGTACAGTAATAGATCTGTTGTACCTAGAGTTTGTGCACACACCTAATGAGAGTACAGTAATAGATCTGTTGTACCTAGAGTTTGTGCACACACCTAATGAGAGTACAGTAATAGATCTGTTGTACCTAGAGTTTGTGCACACACCTAATGAGAGTACAGTAATAGATCTGTTGTACCTAGAGTTTGTGCACACACCTAATGAGAGTACAGTAATAGATCTGTTGTACCTAGAGTTTGTGCACACACCTAATGAGAGTACAGTAATAGATCTGTTGTACCTAGAGTTTGTGCACACACCTAATGAGAGTACAGTAATAGATCTGTTGTACCTAGAGTTTGTGCACACACCTAATGAGAGTACAGTAATAGATCTGTTGTACCTAGAGTTTGTGCACACACCTAATGAGAGTACAGTAATAGATCTGTTGTACCTAGAGTTTGTGCACACACCTAATGAGAGTACAGTAATAGATCTGTTGTACCTAGAGTTTGTGCACACACCTAATGAGAGTACAGTAATAGATCTGTTGTACCTAGAGTTTGTGCACACACCTAATGAGAGTACAGTAATAGATCTGTTGTACCTAGAGTTTGTGCACACACCTAATGAGAGTACAGTAATAGATCTGTTGTACCTAGAGTTTGTGCACACACCTAATGAGAGTACAGTAATAGATCTGTTGTACCTAGAGTTTGTGCACACACCTAATGAGAGTACAGTAATAGATCTGTTGTACCTAGAGTTTGTGCACACACCTAATGAGAGTACAGTAATAGATCTGTTGTACCTAGAGTTTGTGCACACACCTAATGAGAGTACAGTAATAGATCTGTTGTACCTAGAGTTTTGTGCACACACCTAATGAGAGTACAGTAATAGATCTGTTGTACCTAGAGTTTGTGCACACACCTAATGAGAGTACAGTAATAGATCTGTTGTACCTAGAGTTTGTGCACACACCTAATGAGAGTACAGTAATAGATCTGTTGTACCTAGAGTTTGTGCACACACCTAATGAGAGTACAGTAATAGATCTGTTGTACCTAGAGTTTGTGCACACACCTAATGAGAGTACAGTAATAGATCTGTTGTACCTAGAGTTTGTGCACACACCTAATGAGAGTACAGTAATAGATCTGTTGTACCTAGAGTTTGTGCACACACCTAATGAGAGTACAGTAATAGATCTGTTGTACCTAGAGTTTGTGCACACACCCTAATGAGAGTACAGTAATAGATCTGTTGTACCTAGAGTTTGTGCACACACCTAATGAGAGTACAGTAATAGATCTGTTGTACCTAGAGTTTGTGCACACACCTAATGAGAGTACAGTAATAGATCTGTTGTACCTAGAGTTTGTGCACACACCTAATGAGAGTACAGTAATAGATCTGTTGTACCTAGAGTTTGTGCACACACCTAATGAGAGTACAGTAATAGATCTGTTGTACCTAGAGTTTGTGCACACACCTAATGAGAGTACAGTAATAGATCTGTTGTACCTAGAGTTTGTGCACACACCTAATGAGAGTACAGTAATAGATCTGTTGTACCTAGAGTTTGTGCACACACCTAATGAGAGTACAGTAATAGATCTGTTGTACCTAGAGTTTGTGCACACACCTAATGAGAGTACAGTAATAGATCTGTTGTACCTAGAGTTTGTGCACACACCTAATGAGAGTACAGTAATAGATCTGTTGTACCTAGAGTTTGTGCACACACCTAATGAGAGTACAGTAATAGATCTGTTGTACCTAGAGTTTGTGCACACACCTAATGAGAGTACAGTAATAGATCTGTTGTACCTAGAGTTTGTGCACACACCTAATGAGAGTACAGTAATAGATCTGTTGTACCTAGAGTTTGTGCACACACCTAATGAGAGTACAGTAATAGATCTGTTGTACCTAGAGTTTGTGCACACACCTAATGAGAGTACAGTAATAGATCTGTTGTACCTAGAGTTTGTGCACACACCTAATGAGAGTACAGTAATAGATCTGTTGTACCTAGAGTTTGTGCACACACCTAATGAGAGTACAGTAATAGATCTGTTGTACCTAGAGTTTGTGCACACACCTAATGAGAGTACAGTAATAGATCTGTTGTACCTAGAGTTTGTGCACACACCTAATGAGAGTACAGTAATAGATCTGTTGTACCTAGAGTTTGTGCACACACCTAATGAGAGTACAGTAATAGATCTGTTGTACCTAGAGTTTGTGCACACACCTAATGAGAGTACAGTAATAGATCTGTTGTACCTAGAGTTTGTGCACACACCTAATGAGAGTACAGTAATAGATCTGTTGTACCTAGAGTTTGTGCACACACCTAATGAGAGTACAGTAATAGATCTGTTGTACCTAGAGTTTGTGCACACACCTAATGAGAGTACAGTAATAGATCTGTTGTACCTAGAGTTTGTGCACACACCTAATGAGAGTACAGTAATAGATCTGTTGTACCTAGAGTTTGTGCACACACCTAATGAGAGTACAGTAATAGATCTGTTGTACCTAGAGTTTGTGCACACACCTAATGAGAGTACAGTAATAGATCTGTTGTACCTAGAGTTTGTGCACACACCTAATGAGAGTACAGTAATAGATCTGTTGTACCTAGAGTTTGTGCACACACCTAATGAGAGTACAGTAATAGATCTGTTGTACCTAGAGTTTGTGCACACACCTAATGAGAGTACAGTAATAATAGATCTGATCTGTTGTACCTAGAGTTTGTGCACACACCTAATGAGAGTACAGTAATAGATCTGTTGTACCTAGAGTTTGTGCACACACCTAATGAGAGTACAGTAATAGATCTGTTGTACCTAGAGTTTGTGCACACACCTAATGAGAGTACAGTAATAGATCTGTTGTACCTAGAGTTTGTGCACACACCTAATGAGAGTACAGTAATAGATCTGTTGTACCTAGAGTTTGTGCACACACCTAATGAGAGTACAGTAATAGATCTGTTGTACCTAGAGTTTGTGCACACACCTAATGAGAGTACAGTAATAGATCTGTTGTACCTAGAGTTTGTGCACACACCTAATGAGAGTACAGTAATAGATCTGTTGTACCTAGAGTTTGTGCACACACCTAATGAGAGTACAGTAATAGATCTGTTGTACCTAGAGTTTGTGCACACACCTAATGAGAGTACAGTAATAGATCTGTTGTACCTAGAGTTTTTGTGCACACACCTAATGAGAGTACAGTAATAGATCTGTTGTACCTAGAGTTTGTGCACACACCTAATGAGAGTACAGTAATAGATCTGTTGTACCCCTAGAGTTTGTGCACACACCTAATGAGAGTACAGTAATAGATCTGTTGTACCTAGAGTTTGTGCACACACCTAATGAGAGTACAGTAATAGATCTGTTGTACCTAGAGTTTGTGCACACACCTAATGAGAGTACAGTAATAGATCTGTTGTACCTAGAGTTTGTGCACACACCTAATGAGAGTACAGTAATAGATCTGTTGTACCTAGAGTTTGTGCACACACCTAATGAGTACAGTAATAGATCTGTTGTACCTAGAGTTTGTGCACACACCTAATGAGAGTACAGTAATAGATCTGTTGTACCTAGAGTTTGTGCACACACCTAATGAGAGTACAGTAATAGATCTGTTGTACCTAGAGTTTGTGCACACACCTAATGAGAGTACAGTAATAGATCTGTTGTACCTAGAGTTTGTGCACACACCTAATGAGAGTACAGTAATAGATCTGTTGTACCTAGAGTTTGTGCACACACCTAATGAGAGTACAGTAATAGATCTGTTGTACCTAGAGTTTGTGCACACACCTAATGAGAGTACAGTAATAGATCTGTTGTACCTAGAGTTTGTGCACACACCTAATGAGAGTACAGTAATAGATCTGTTGTACCTAGAGTTTGTGCACACACCTAATGAGAGTACAGTAATAGATCTGTTGTACCTAGAGTTTGTGCACACACCTAATGAGAGTACAGTAATAGATCTGTTGTACCTAGAGTTTGTGCACACACCTAATGAGAGTACAGTAATAGATCTGTTGTACCTAGAGTTTGTGCACACACCTAATGAGAGTACAGTAATAGATCTGTTGTACCTAGAGTTTGTGCACACACCTAATGAGAGTACAGTAATAGATCTGTTGTACCTAGAGTTTGTGCACACACCTAATGAGAGTACAGTAATAGATCTGTTGTACCTAGAGTTTGTGCACACACCTAATGAGAGTACAGTAATAGATCTGTTGTACCTAGAGTTTGTGCACACACCTAATGAGAGTACAGTAATAGATCTGTTGTACCTAGAGTTTGTGCACACACCTAATGAGAGTACAGTAATAGATCTGTTGTACCTAGAGTTTGTGCACACACCTAATGAGAGTACAGTAATAGATCTGTTGTACCTAGAGTTTGTGCACACACCTAATGAGAGTACAGTAATAGATCTGTTGTACCTAGAGTTTGTGCACACACCTAATGAGAGTACAGTAATAGATCTGTTGTACCTAGAGTTTGTGCACACACCTAATGAGAGTACAGTAATAGATCTGTTGTACCTAGAGTTTGTGCACACACCTAATGAGAGTACAGTAATAGATCTGTTGTACCTAGAGTTTGTGCACACACCTAATGAGAGTACAGTAATAGATCTGTTGTACCTAGAGTTTGTGCACACACCTAATGAGAGTACAGTAATAGATCTGTTGTACCTAGAGTTTGTGCACACACCTAATGAGAGTACAGTAATAGATCTGTTGTACCTAGAGTTTGTGCACACACCTAATGAGAGTACAGTAATAGATCTGTTGTACCTAGAGTTTGTGCACACACCTAATGAGAGTACAGTAATAGATCTGTTGTACCTAGAGTTTGTGCACACACCTAATGAGAGTACAGTAATAGATCTGTTGTACCTAGAGTTTGTGCACACACCTAATGAGAGTACAGTAATAGATCTGTTGTACCTAGAGTTTGTGCACACACCTAATGAGAGTACAGTAATAGATCTGTTGTACCTAGAGTTTGTGCACACACCTAATGAGAGTACAGTAATAGATCTGTTGTACCTAGAGTTTGTGCACACACCTAATGAGAGTACAGTAATAGATCTGTTGTACCTAGAGTTTGTGCACACACCTAATGAGAGTACAGTAATAGATCTGTTGTACCTAGAGTTTGTGCACACACCTAATGAGAGTACAGTAATAGATCTGTTGTACCTAGAGTTTGTGCACACACCTAATGAGAGTACAGTAATAGATCTGTTGTACCTAGAGTTTGTGCACACACCTAATGAGAGTACAGTAATAGATCTGTTGTACCTAGAGTTTGTGCACACACCTAATGAGAGTACAGTAATAGATCTGTTGTACCTAGAGTTTGTGCACACACCTAATGAGAGTACAGTAATAGATCTGTTGTACCTAGAGTTTGTGCACACACCTAATGAGAGTACAGTAATAGATCTGTTGTACCTAGAGTTTGTGCACACACCTAATGAGAGTACAGTAATAGATCTGTTGTACCTAGAGTTTGTGCACACACCTAATGAGAGTACAGTAATAGATCTGTTGTACCTAGAGTTTGTGCACACACCTAATGAGAGTACAGTAATAGATCTGTTGTACCTAGAGTTTGTGCACACACACCTAATGAGAGTACAGTAATAGATACAGTAATGATCTGTTGTACCTAGAGTTTGTGCACACACCTAATGAGAGTACAGTAATAGATCTGTTGTACCTAGAGTTTGTGCACACACCTAATGAGAGTACAGTAATAGATCTGTTGTACCTAGAGTTTGTGCACACACCTAATGAGAGTACAGTAATAGATCTGTTGTACCTAGAGTTTGTGCACACACCTAATGAGAGTACAGTAATAGATCTGTTGTACCTAGAGTTTGTGCACACACCTAATGAGAGTACAGTAATAGATCTGTTGTACCTAGAGTTTGTGCACACACCTAATGAGAGTACAGTAATAGATCTGTTGTACCTAGAGTTTGTGCACACACCTAATAATGAGAGTACAGTAATAGATCTGTTGTACCTAGAGTTTGTGCACACACCTAATGAGAGTACAGTAATAGATCTGTTGTACCTAGAGTTTGTGCACACACCTAATGAGAGTACAGTAATAGATCTGTTGTACCTAGAGTTTGTGCACACACCTAATGAGAGTACAGTAATAGATCTGTTGTACCTAGAGTTTGTGCACACACCTAATGAGAGTACAGTAATAGATCTGTTGTACCTAGAGTTTGTGCACACACCTAATGAGAGTACAGTAATAGATCTGTTGTACCTAGAGTTTGTGCACACACCTAATGAGAGTACAGTAATAGATCTGTTGTACCTAGAGTTTGTGCACACACCTAATGAGATTACAGTAATAGATCTGTTGTACCTAGAGTTTGTGCACACACCTAATGAGAGTACAGTAATAGATCTGTTGTACCTAGAGTTTGTGCACACACCTAATGAGAGAGTACAGTAATAGATCTGTTGTACCTAGAGTTTGTGTGCACACACCTAATGAGAGTACAGTAATAGATCTGTTGTACCTAGAGTTTGTGCACACACCTAATGAGAGTACAGTAATAGATCTGTTGTACCTAGAGTTTGTGCACACACCTAATGAGAGTACAGTAATAGATCTGTTGTACCTAGAGTTTGTGCACACACCTAATGAGAGTACAGTAATAGATCTGTTGTACCTAGAGTTTGTGCACACACCTAATGAGAGATTACAGTAATAGATCTGTTGTACCTAGAGTTTGTGCACACACCTAATAATGAGTACAGTAATAGATCTGTTGTACCTAGAGTTTGTGCACACACCTAATGAGAGTACAGTAATAGATCTGTTGTACCTAGAGTTTGTGCACACACCTAATGAGAGTACAGTAATAGATCTGTTGTACCTAGAGTTTGTGCACACACCTAATGAGAGTACAGTAATAGATCTGTTGTACCTAGAGTTTGTGCACACACCTAATGAGAGTACAGTAATAGATCTGTTGTACCTTTGCATTAAGTCTTTTGCATTATTACAGACTTCAACGTCAGATGGATAGTTAAATTTCCCCTAAAAGATAAGACATATTAGTATGAGACAGGATTCTTCAATATTTAATAGATGGGCTGCGTCAAGTGAAAAGGGGGTTGTGCACCTTATGGCATAAATGTACAAAATGCATAGATCTCATGTTGTTGTGGTAGATGTAGATGTTTGTTAAGAGTCAAACTACTCAGACAGATACAGGGTTCTCAGTAGTAGCCGGCAACCGGCGGAAACCGCCGGCTGTGAGGATGATCGTAGCCGTCTGTTCTGGCTAAAATAAAAATTAAATCGACTTTCCGAAAGGAATATAAAAACGATCGCTTACTAACGGTACTCAATACACATTTGTTGAACTGTTGAATTTTTTTTCTGATATCAGCTACAGGAAAAAAACCTTCTTTGAAAATACGCTTGTAATAAAGTATGCATCAGTTTGTGTGTCTGTCTAAGAATTGTTTTAAATCTCAGCGAATTAATCAGAAATGCATAATAATTACTTACGGCATTAAACGCGACGACCATCTCGTGTAAAGATCAATCTCGCAATATTTCGTGCCAGCGTCTCCCACAACGAAGAAGAAGAAGTCTAACCAAGATGCAAGTGTTGGAATCCCCGGTAAGTTTTGATTCGATAGATTTCAGTTTTTCGTGTTCACGGCAGGCTACTTTATCGGAATGGAATTTTTATCAGAATTGGAACCGGCCCCAAACCCCAAGGAGTTGCCTGCGGAGGAGGCTAGATCTCAACAAATTCTTGTTGGTTTCTTTCAAGAGATGAAAGCAGATTAGATTTTTTACATGCCAGTAAAGTTAATTTTTCTCGACTTTGCGATGTCAACTTATTTATGCAAATCTCCTTTTCGCTGTGCACTCATGCATGACTCCAAAGTTGTGATTCCTAGTTTGGTAATCCAAGTCTTTTTACGATGAAAAGGATCTTAGAGAATTAAATGATTGTGTATGATTTTCTTTCTTACTTTCTTTCTTTCTTTAATTTTTCTTTTCTTTTGAGCGATCAAGACAGTACGGCGGTAGTTACTTTTGATGTCCAGTAATTTGTGTGCTAATTAATATAAAAAATATTATTGCCGGGATATTATTAGGCGTGGACCAACATTTGATAGAAAGCTAAATAAAAGTATCGTAATATTCACAAATCAAATTAAAAACAAAACAAAGCAATTTTACACTGTAAAGACTATAAACCTATCGCATTTTGAAACTAGTCGTAAGAAAATGTCATCTACCGATTTTTTTGCCTTATAATTTCAATGCAAAACTTATTATTTATTACGTATTTGATGAAAACATAAAAAGTGTATTTGGTTACTGAATATTTATCATATAGCATGTTCTCAATACGTTTGTTGTGTGTGTGCTTTATTAATTTTTTGCCACCTGTGATCATATTTTTGCCGCTGTTTCAAAATTCTACTGAGAACCCTGCAGATATATTGGCACTGTCTTTTGGTCTACAAATTATGTTGTAATTTTTCTTGTATGCACTTGTAACACCTCGCTTAATATTGCTTGACACAGCCATAACAGATATAAATGACTTACTGTATGGGCCATTATTTTACTGTATGTTTCCAGTAAGGACTCGGCATAAAACGGTGTCTCTCCAAAGAGCATTTCATACATACAGACACCCAGTGACCACCAGTCACACTCAACACCATACTTTCCCTTCCCATCTTCCATGGCCTGTAAAATGAATATCTGTTTAGCACGCTGAACAATACTTTCAATAACGACTAGATTCTATTACTTAAATATAGTTCAACAATAAGCAAACACCAAATCACCTGGAGAATTTCTGGAGAAATATAATCTGGAGTTCCAACTGCAACTGATGAGCGAACCTACAGGAGTAATATTATACCAAAGTTAACACTGCCAGGTGTGTCATACTGTACATTATAACAACTAAATAAATGTATCCTTACTGTCCCATCCTTTGCAAGTTTTTGACAGGATCCAAAGTCTGCTAGTCGTATATGCCCACTTATGTCCAATAAAACATTGTCAGGCTTAACATCTCTGCAATATTCAAATACATCAAATGCAAAAAGTCCTTTACTATAGGAGTAGGGAAGGGGAGGTATATTGTATGTAACAGTTTAGCCTCCGGGAGCTGGTTGTTCGAAAGGCGATTAGTGCTAATCCTGGATTAGCGTCAATAGTTTTCTTAAGATTTAATCCTGGATTAGCGCTAATCGCCTTCAGCGAAAGGTCACACAATATGGACTCTATGTTCACTCCCAAACTTGAAGTTGGTCGAACAACAACCGGGCCCTGACTTCAATAATCTACATGTAGATATACAGCTATTTCAAAAAAGGTTGGTGAAGGTTTTGTTGCATCTTGCATGTTGCATGTTGCATACCAAGCCTGAAATGCACTATGGGCGATGTGAATGGAGTCAGCGAAAGGATAAGGTCACAACAATATGGACTCTGCATGGACATTATTTTAACAAGACGCCAAACTTTATCTTCGCTTGAAAAATATGAAGAACAAGGACAATGAGCTGCGCAGCATACTGACAGTTTGACGAGGGAGACTATGTATTCTGTATTTGCCTTTGCATGCTTTGAGTTCAATTGATTTATTTATGATAAATTATGATCCACAGTTCGGGTTCGAGTTACACGTTCAAGGACATCTTCTTCAATACAATATAATTTCTCTGGCAATCAGTGGTGATGCTATTAGTCCGGTGAGTACGAACATGATACGTCTTGAGGTTGCATAGGTCAGATGGTTCCGATAACGGCCTCGCGTTTGTTTAAAAAAATATATATTTTAAGCGAGCTTCTAAAACTGGCACCAACCTTTTTTGAAATAGCTGTATCCCAAATGTAGATTAAATGAACTTTTTCTTAAATTTGGCATGCAGTTACTTCATGATGTAAGAGTTTACTTTTTTGAAAAATCCCAAATGAAAAAAGTTACTTCATGGGGTTTCAAATAAAAATCAACTGGATTTCTTTGCTAATGCTGACACATACTGACAATACTGAAAGAAATTGTGTGTGCATTTGTCATATGTGTCAATACTCCCGTTTCGAGTTTGTTTAGACACCGCTGTACTCCTTGACAAAAGACGCGTTTGCTCAGGCTTAGCCTCAATCCAGAGAATAACCTGTGCAATTAAAAATGGTTTCTATTGTTGAATGTCAACACTTTTTCGCGTTCTCGTCGGTATTTGTGAATAATTTACACTGAATTGAAGCTTAGCCTGAGCAAATGCGTCTTTTGTCAAGGACAGCGGTCATCGCTTTTAAAACAACTCGAAACTAGAGTATTAGAAAAGTTAATCTGATGACAACTATTACACCTAATTTAGTTAATTTACTGTTATGAACGTTTTTAGTTTTAACATATGTTGTAGATAATAACAACAGTTTCTGGGATAACTAAGCTTTGACTTTCCACTCTGTACGTGTTCTGAGTGACTGAGCACTTATATCTATGGTTTATTCTGAAGCAGATTACTTAAATTTTATAATTTATAAACAATAATATTGATAAATAATAAATAGTGCTTTAGTAGACATGAAATAAACTTATTGTAAAGTATTTTTGACACAATGACAATGAGAGCCGCAAGTTGCTCAGTTATCATTACGTGCTACCTCTAAAGTTCATTATTGCCAATGACAATTTATTAATCTGAAACAAGTTATGAGAAATGTCACTTGTATTTATTGAGATATTCATGGCAGTTTTCATTCATTCTTCTCAAACTTATGTAGGTATTGTATGGGAAACCTACGGCACGGAGTTACGGTCATGGTATGCAATCGAAGACATTGTCTTCAACCATGCAATCACAGTGGGCAAAATCATTGCTCAGCCAATCAGAATGCTTGGATACTGCATGATCATGGTGCAATACCATCACGGGATGTGCCATACTGTAACTACTTCCCACTCATACGAAAATGACTCTATTGGAAACATTATGCATTAACAACATTGATGGACCATCACTACATTTGGAAGTCAGCTCTGATCAAAAACTAAACTCTCCTTCACTCTCTATGAATTCTACATAAGGATTTCCACAATTATTACCCCATCAATACTATTGGTCTAATCCCTACCTGTGTACATATTCCATTTTATGTATGGCTGATACTGCAAGCACAACCTCTGCTACATAAAACTTTGCCAATTCTTCAGGAAGATGATCTTCATATTTACTAAGTAATGTAAGTAAGTCACCACCACTGTAATAATCCATCACAAAGTACTGCAAAGTAAATACTATATATCACAACCAAAATACTAGACACAAAAAATACTAGACTACTATATATCACAACAAAATACTAGACAAAAATACTAGACAACCAAAATACTATATATCTACAACACAAAATACTAGACAAGAAATACTATATATCACAACCAAAATACTAGACAATAAATACTATATATCACAACCAAAATACTAGACAATAAATACTATATATTATCACAACCAAAATACTACACAAATAAATACCATACATCACAACCAAAATACTAGACAATAAATACTATATATCACAACCAAAATACTAGACAATAAATACTATATATCACAACCAAAATACTAGACAAGAAATACTATATATCACAACCAAAATACTAGACAATAAATACTATATATCACAACCAAAATACTAGACAATAAATACTATATATCACAACCAAAATACTAGACAATAAATACTATATATCACAACCAAAATACTACACAAATAAATACCATACATCACAACCAAAATACTAGACAAGAAATACTATATAATATCACAACCAAAATACTAGACAATAAATACTATATATCACAACCAAAATACTAGACAATAAATACCATACATCACAACCAAAATACTAGACAATAAATACTATATATCACAACCAAAATACTAGACAATAAATACTATATATCACAACCAAAATACTAGACAATAAATACTATATATCACAACCAAAATATACTAGACAATAAATACTATATATCACAACCAAAATACTACACAAATAAATACCATATATCACAACCAAAATACTAGACAATAAATACTATAATTATACAAATGTATGTATCGCAACCTCTAGACAATGTGCAATAATCACGTCCAATGTATTATATAACTTATTGGGTCTTGTCATTCCTTATTGTGAAAACACTGTGCACAGCGTAATTCAGTAAGAGCTTTTTAATTGCTTTAGTGGTATAAAGTGTGTGACTCTACTACTCTCACAACCAGTAAATGTATACACCTGTATACTGTAGGAAACAAGGCCACATAGTGAAACAGGGTACACTGTGCACAGCGTAATTCAGTAAGAGCTTTTTAATTGCTTTAGTGGTATTAAAGTGTGTGACTCTACTACTCTCACAACCAGTACATGTATACACCTGTATACTGTAGGAAACAAGGCCACATAGTGAAACAGGCTTCAAACCCATGATTCTCTGTTTTGGTACAGTATCTTTATAGCACTTTAACTTTCCCTCAATTTCAACATGTGTGTCCTTTTCGTGACTGTTAAAAAGATACTACATCATACAACCAGTACAATATCTAATCAGTATAGCCAATATAAATGACAGTCTGTCAAAAAGAATCAATCATAAATTAAGAAATCACAAAAAGTTTATTATTTATTATTAAATACCATGCAGTGAATATTGGTATTGCATGTACTGATGGTATGACATTTATATGATACAGGCTTGAAGACACTCACACTTGTTTTCGTTTGTAATGATTAGTGAACTAAATTAAGGTACAATTAATTACTAATGACTTTACATGATATTAAGATGTACTTGTACAACTGGCTAATGTCATATCTATACATTTTTCAAAAGTAAGACAAAAACAAAACAGTGCCTGCATTTTGTTGATTTGTAGGCACTTTTTTGTTATTTTATATTTTACATGATAAGTATTTTTGTTATCACATTTTCCAAGGCATTATAAGTTCAATATCTCACAAAACACATGTCGAACACAACATAGCCTAAGGACAAATTACTGACAAATAACAGCTTTGTTTCACTACAGGGAATACAGTTTCAGCGCATGGCATCGAAAAACTTTGCTACACAAAACACATCAAATTACTGTTGTGTCAGGCTACAAAATAATACAGAGAACATTCTAAACCACTGACTATGTGTACACTGTAATATGACAGACAATATTACTGGTACCATATGGCAGTAAAGGAAATGAAAGCAAAACATGTGGGAATAACAACTCAATGTCAAAGAAAAAATGATATATTCAATTTTGTTGATGTTGTTTTGAGAAGAGATGGTAATAATAACACCCTTTTTCTCTCTTTCTCTCTCATTTGTTCTTGCTCCTTTATACTGTCAGTCACTTGAAATGACTATATAACCACCCAGGACTCATTAACATAACTCTTGATGTACAAACATTCAATATCAAGGTCAATAACACAACAACATTTAAGAGATAAAGTCCTACTATCCAAAATCATTTAACATCTGGTGCAGAGAATATAAAATAGAAGTTAGCAGTACTATGACATTACCAAACTCTCTCTTCACTCTAATCAGAACTATTAATGAATCAAGCACACGGTTGTCACTGGGTTATTGAGTAGCAGGCTACAGCTAAAAACTGACCAGCTGCTTTACTCTTTGGAATTTGGATAACCTAGGCAGTATTCAGTAGCCATCCATGACATACTCACCAGATATGCATCATCTTGAAAAGCATAATGTAATGTGGTTATCCATCGTCTGTCACCATATACCAAGACGTCTCTTTCTTCTCTAAAACATGCTGTCTAGAATTAGAATATCAAAGTGATGTCATTTAAGCTGGGGTATTCACATATGCTAAGATTAACTAATGCTGAAATAATACTGTCTAGGAACTTGAAACTTGAAACTAGGTAGTTAAGTTATCAAGTCATCAGATGAATGTACAGTATACAAAAACAATCAATTTGTACAATTATTGTCCAGTATTATTGTTCAATGTCTTGTGTACTGGTGCTTGTATCATCAGTAATTAAATATTTTCAATTTTCAAGGCTTCTTCTTTTACGATCAATGTACTGGTATAAATACTACTGACAGAACACTAAGTGTTTTTAGGCAATATCATTTAACATGACACAAATGAAAGTGAAGATATACATGTACTATGACTATCATGTACCATTCAAAATGATTTTAAAGCTATGACAATGCCGTTACCAATAAGTCATAGTTTTGTGAAAAACGGATTTACATTAATTAGAAATATCAATTAAAAACTGCTTAAAATGTCTGACATACTTTGATCATAGAAAATACGCTTCTAATCAAATGGAGAAAGAATCACGAGGGCAAAATGCACTCAAAATTTGAACTGATAAACATCATAATTATTACTTTCAGTAAACATTTCAGAGTTTGCTTTTTGATTGTTTGAAAGTAGAGATAGATTGAAGTTAAATTGGATGAACAGGAAATCTGTGAGATTCGACTTTGACCTTTTTATTACTATATGGGACTAAATTACATTTAGAGGGAGATAAATAAAACAATATCTTTGAAATGTAAATAATGGGAGAAGACTAAGAGGACTACACTCCCTTATAATCCACTCTAGAGCAAAGTCAGATTTGTTCGTCAAATGAGAACAGATGGAATGAGGGAATACTGTCTGTAAATACTGGCTTTGGTGTGTTGGGGGAGTTTATCTTCAGGTCATGTACAGATAAAGTTGTGAATATTCTCTGCACAATACACAAATAATCATAGAAATACAACATATAGAAAGATGGAGAAGATCAAGTTAATCAATTAAATAGCAGTGCAATGGATGTACACTAGTTGTTCATTAGGTCATGAACTAACAATTCATAACATGACATTATTGTTTAGAGTGACATTTTAACATGCTGCAACAATAAACAGTGAACATTTACCACAGGAAGTGATGTTATTATTAAATTAGCACCGGTTTCAATCAAGACATGGAAGTGAGAGTTTAGACAAAACAATATTTTAAAGCAGTAGTGAAATGAGTTCTGACCAACAAAATAGCATTAAGATTTAGAAAACAGAACCTTTTAAGTCAAATGGTGCAATAACATAAACAGATTGAAGGATTCTGAAGGAAAACTATTCCCATTACAGGACAAAAGCTACAGATTCAACAGGTCAGAAACAAAAATTAGTCCATGTCAATTGCTTAAAAGGACGATTACAATTGAATTCATAACAAAATCACACGAAAATAAAGCAGTAAGATAAGGGAGAGAAAGACCAAAGAAAAGCGATTAGCATCTAATTGGAACATCGAGAACAGTCCTTCAAAGGTGCCTCATGGAGAGTTTATACACCTAATAGAGCTAAAATAACAGAACACAAGCAGTTTCAAGAATGGAAAGATTCTCTAGTCACGATAGAACAGTATGTGTGCTTGGTGTAAATTCCGATGAACTTGGTAAACACTGATTTTCCAAAGGTGAACAAGATGTTGACACGTCTATATCTGCTTGGTTTACTTTACTTCGTTCTGTTTCAGCACGATGACACTTCTCAGGCTTCACTTTGGACAATACATTAGCTTTAGCTGCCTGAATCTAATGTTCTAGTCCAAGCTGTCAAGATTTTCTGACAAAAATCGAAATTCACGATCTTTATTTGTTTTAAAAATTAAGTGGACATGGGAGTAAGCCTTGGCTTTTGATGACTAGAATTTTCTATGCGGCAATCAAAAATGCTCAAATTTATATATTACAACATCGTTGGACAAAGTCAAAATAAATTACATTAACATGCAATATATTTCAAACCCCAACAGACGACCTTCATTAAAGAAAGCCAAATTATGCACCATAGGCATAGCACATAACATGTCTAGCGTCCGATGGAAACTTTTTTCTTTTCAGTAATAATAAATGAGTATTTTCAAAATTACATTGGAGAAAGAAGCGCAAGACGGCCATCAAACGCAGAAGAATGAATTCCCGCTGAGAAATCATTTCAGTCTTTCCAAGTCTACAGCCATTTTGTAATAGTACAGAATGTAATCATCTGATTTATCGTGATTTGTTGCAGGGTGTTTTGGTGGTTTTTCTTGATGAATCAGTCAATGAAATGTCAAAATTTCCATGCAGAAGTTTATAGCGTGATATTTGAAGGGTTTCAGAGACGCGTTGTAAATAATTTCATCATCATTTCACCAACTTTTACAACAGAGAATAATGAGCTTTCTATCCCTAAACTCAAACATATAAGCTTATTATCACACAAATATCCATAGAATCTAGGAGAGGTTTCACCAAAGCCTCGCTCACCTCAGCTCTTTTGAGCATTTCCCATTTATTGAGAGTTTTCATTGCGAAAATTCGATCAGTTGATTTGAGTCGTACAACAGTTACCTGACAGTACAAAAAGATAGCTATTAGCAAATGGCGTTTAGAAGTACTAGACAACATATCGACGAGATCATGAAGGATTTTACCTCCCCAAATGCTCCCTTTCCTATCAGACTGAGAGCTTCAAAATCTTCCCGATGCAACCGGAGTTGCTTGGTTTTCGTCGCGACTGGTTTCACTGTGAACCAAAGCAGAAAGTTTGAGCTTAGCAGGGAATCCAATGCACACACTCTCCATCGCACAAGTTAACCTTACCATATTCAATGAACTCTGAGATGTTCTTATCGCGACGAAGAGTTGAGTTGCAACACTCATCGTACAGCAATAGCAAGACATCAAGCAACGTTTCAACACTGTATGAGCCATTTTCTTTGCTTCCAAAGCTAAAAAGCTGTTCAAGTTGCTTCAATCGTCCTTTAACTGGGTCAGAAGCCATATCTTCTTTTGTCTACGCAGTAATTAAAGAGTCGTAGAGCTGGGCGGACTAGCAGATCCACTCTACACATTCTTTACACGGGTTTTCTCAGAGTCCTGGTTCACACATCGCTACCCAAACAGTCATCCAAATTCCACTGCTGCCGCAAGATATTAGTAATTTCCTTAAGGTGACTGTCTCAGTGTGAAGGTGAAGACCTCCAAAGTTTGCCCTAGTTTGACAAGCGCCCAATTTGAGCCAATCTTTAGATGGTATTCCTTTACAACAACAATGACTTTCGCTGGTCGAAATTTCACAGGAAGATGGCCGCTCGTGCTTGCATGGCTTGCTGGGTAAGCCAAGCCTACATTCCTAATACGTCATTTTTGAAAACACACAATGGCATTATGGGTAGAGATCGTGAATCTCTCCTTTAGGGGAACCCCTTTAGGCCTCCATTTCTGTACCGGGTGGGGTGGGGATGGGGAAAAAAGAACGCTCAATCAATAAAATTGTCATTCACATCTGTGCTTAAATTCAAAGAAAAAATATTTGAGAACATTTTTGTATGGCTACAGCAAATTGAATACAATGAAAGATGGGTGGGTTAGTGTGGCCATGGAGGAACATAATGAAAGAGGAAGTGCTGACCTAACAATGGACAATAGGCTAGTAGATTATTATTTAGATGCAGGGGTGTCGAATGGTCCCCACAAAAAGTCAGTCTTGCAAAATTTTGGTCAAATTTCCTGTGTCTCAAAGTCTCGTTTTTTTGCAAAAAGCCGTCTAGTCTCAAATTTTGAAAACAAAGGAAATTGGTGAAAAAGCATCTTGGGTTTTCAAAAAATGCCTTCTCTCGGAGTCTCACCTTGACCATTCGACACCCCTAGATGCCAAATCATGTTACATCCAGTGGACAACACTTGAACTGTGATTGCATATCATAGATTGGAAGGTGTCAATGAATGAAGCATACCATCAGGGCCATACATAACCCAAAATTCAAGGGGGGGGGGGGGGGGGGGGGGGGGTGGTGGGGGGCAGTAAGTATTTAACAGCAAATAAATAAATAAAAATAGTACAGTTCTCAGTACTTTTTGGTATGTTTTCAATCTATAATAAAACTAATTATTATCCCAGGATCCAGTCACTATAAACAAACACAAAAATAATCATGCAAGTGTAATGAAGATTTAATTATATTTTTTTACAAAAAAAACACAAATGACATGCAACACTTTCAATCACAGTTCAAAGTCAGACATGGGATGGTCCCATCCATTGAATACATTCTTACCAAGTAGACTTTAAAGGTAAATAAATGCAAATGACATAAATACAATAAATTTATTTTATTTTGTTGTTCAACCCAGCCTATGAGTGTATGTCATTAGGCTTTAAGTACCTGCTGACTTTTGACAATATTACATCTTTTAAACTTTGGAAATATTTGGAATTCTCTAAAACTGGTAAACTCTACCCAAAGTTTCACAACACAAGGAATATTGTATAGAGTGGTTTTCATCAACCCTAATTCCATTGTGTTCTTATGTTACACCTATCATTTTTCAATAGATTTTTACATAGTTTCAGCAGTAGGCTAATATTACACTAACAAATAGTTTGTTTCACGGGTTTATGAAAACCACTCTAGCAAGACTATCATATTACTATCAAATTGATGTCATTTATGGCACTCTGTAATAGTGAATTATGGACCACAATTGATTCTATTATAGGCAGAATGAAACTATCAACAATTAAACACAATCCATAGAAAACAACTAAATGCAAAGATTTTTTAATTTCAACTCCTGCTTCCACTTCATCTGAGATGATATTGTTTTATTATTTCTCTCTTCAAAATTATTAGTAGTACTTGCACAGCACAAGTGTAGTCATGCCGCTATTAAAGCCAAAGCTGTGACGTAAATCTTAACCATGTTGTTTCACAGGTACTGTAAGAGCACAAGAAATTATTGTTAAACAACTTGCAACAAAGTACATGTAACGTGCATATTACAATGCATGTAAATTACATGTACAAAAATAATTACATGGAGATCTAGACATCAACTTTCTAACTACAAATTCTTCATGAGTGACCACAGTACTACGTTGGCTAACGTGACAAAATAACCTAGTGCCATTACACAGTACAACAACTCTCTGGGTTGACATCATAATATATTTCACTCTTGCAACATGGCCACGATTACAGCCACTGGTTTACGGTATCTGATGCAAACATTTTTACATTGTCCTATATGACCACAGTGGACTGCACGTGGCACTGAAGCCCAAGGCTTGGATGGTCATAGTGAATTTGTTTTATGTTAGTGACTTTTTATCAGACTCCGCTAATAACTGTTCAAGGATCTTTGTAACTTCCTTCATGGATGTTATCCTGAAAATAACACAAATTATTAATCTCCAATAATTGCACCATCTCTAACATGCACTACTACACAGTTGTCCAGAACACATCAGAAAACAATCATGACAACTTCACAATACTAATGTAAAAGCCACAGATTCCACTCAAGGTTTAGCATAGGTCTGCCTACAAACAGCAATCAATTTTCTTCCTCTGGCATCTATTTCTTCTACCTGCATGTACAACCACACTCAAATGTTGAGGCATATCTTTCATGGGTTTTCTGTGGTAGAGTGTGCGCATGTACAATATGTATTATGTTGGGCTCCCTGTGCATAGAAATGTACTATGTTGGGCTCCCTGTGCACGTCCCGCAGGAAGTGCCCTAAGCAATGAAATTTTTTAGTATCCCGCAGTAGTTTCACTACTACATTGTTGCGGGTGTGTCCTGCGAGACACACACAGGGATCCCAACATCATACATTTCCATGCACAGGGAACCCAACATATGCATTGCACATGCTCACTCTACTACAGGAAACCCATTAAAAAGTGCATAGGTGCATATGAATAAATTTTTATTTATAATTAAGTAGCCTCAGAAGCAATGGTTGGGCTGCCTGTGTATAAAATCAGTAATCTTCATGTATTTGCTCACCTTTTGGATCCAACATTAAGTCTCATATCTAACAAATCTAGCTGTGATTGAAGATGAAGTTGCTGTATTTGAATCTTACTGGCATCACTAGCACTACAACAGCCCTCATCATTTAGTCTTTGTACCTACAAATACAATGTATCAATCAATCAATTTACATCATAATGTGGGATGATGTTGCCCTTACATCTGAGCCAGAGGATCGTGTCAAAAACACAGAGTTCCAGTATAAAAGGAGCCTGCCCAGGGGTAAGACAATAATGTTTGCTAATTAATCTTTGTATCACTACATGAACGTGTACATGAATATGCAACTAACAATGATTGATTAAACAAATGTATTGTTGTACCCCTGGGCAGCATCGTTTTATACTGGAACTTCGTGTTTAAAAATGCATGACTAGACAAGGTATTAATTTAGAACTAGGCTACCTAACAGCAGTGAATTGACGGTGAATGCAATGTTAGTAGTTGTGGATAAGAGTTGGTGCCGGAGAGCTTTAATAGACTACTGTAGTTATGAAATGTTTTGTTTTATGCCAAGTGACAAGTATGCAAATTATTAGGCGAGTCTACCTTTCTTTGTTTTGAATAGTATTTGTCTATTTGAAAAACTGGATAGCTTATGAATAACTAATGTATTACTTATAATTGAGATTTCAATGCGAATATTCACACTTGAAACCGGCTAATCAGCTCAATTAATACGGTGATCTTCTGAACTACACAATTCCCACGAAAAGCACAAGATACAGTATCTGATGGGCTTACGAGTCAGGATATACCGGCTAAAGAAACATACACATGTACAAATTATTTTGGGCACGACATTTACCGATCAGAAACGCGAAAGCTTGAATAGGAAAACAACTCGCTTCAGGCTATAGCGTATGTGGGAGTTGGCGCGAAAAGCATGATGGTTCTTGAGAATTGCATGATGGTTATTGGAAACTGCATGCCGGGTAAAAATCGAGATTTTTTCTGCCTATGTGAATGAATTAGAATTGCTTCCTTGCTCGCTCGCTTCAGGCTCGCTCGCTGCGTCAGCAAATAGAAAATAATTTTGTAACAAATCTGAAGAAAAAAAACACCAATAAAATAAATATATATTAATTAATTAATTACTTTTTTAATGTGTCAACAAGCATTGTTCTGCATCACCTCTGTTAGTATTTACTTTTGCAGAGTAAAATTAATGAATAAAAGTACCTGTTTATCTAGACCTTCAGTTGGCCAGTTACTGGTATGACTTGTAAGACTTTTGTCTATGTATTTAACAAGTGCTTGAAGATTGACAACAGGTAAAGGTTGTACTGGTATGGGACTGATTGATGAAGGAGACAACTGCATTGGACTCCGAGTTGAACCTAAGGAGGTTTGTACATGGGTTACACACTGGAATTGTTCTTTTGTACTTGGGCTGTTTGATGCAAGGTTTGGTGTAAATATTATAGGAGATCCAGGGGACTGATGAATTCGGTTGTTTTCTTTGAGTAGAGCAGCTGCTACTGGAGACTGTTGCACTGCATGTTGTGTCATAACAGGGAAAGATTGCTGATAATTGCTTATGGCATGGTTTCGACTCTGTGAAAAAGGAATACTCAATATCAATACCACACAATACTGTCAGCAGTCCAATGATTGCACTATCATCAGAACAAAACTGGGCCTTGTTGGCATGGCAACACACATGTTAACCTACAAGTTGGCCATGTTCTAAGTCTTTTTGCAAGCTTGTATTACCAGAATGCTACAATACTGGGTGTACTACATTTACATCTCTGTACCAATAGTCTTGGTAACAAGAATAAGACTTGTTTTTGTTTATCAGTAGCCATTAAATGAATGATCACATTAAACCAACATCAGTTTTATAAATGAATAGCATGTTTTACCTCAGACAGTTTTCTTTGATGCAGTAGAGTAGCCTGTTGTAGTGGGTGCAGTGCAGGCCGTGAATTAGTCTCACCATCCAATGTCTGACTGGAAGGAAATGCTGCCGCAATATTTTGAGTATTACCATTATTTACAAGTCCATATTGTGCAGAGTTGTGCTGCAGCATGCTGTGCTTTGCATAGTGTTGCTGATTTATAGAAGAAGCTGTGGAAACTTGTGGGAATACAGTTAGTAACACCCCATGTCTAGATTGTCCTAGTGGAGACTGTGTACTTTGATACGGTGTGCCAAGAGGTGAAACAGAAACTAACTGTGGTGATGAAGTGTGTGAGCCACACTCAAATATGCTTGCCCGTGAAGATGGAGTAGAGGGAGGAGATACATCTTGAAGACTTCCAGCTGGAGACACTGTTATGCAAATACAAAGTAAAATAGAAGATTATGACATGACACCACGATCACCACCACTCATAGATAAATGATGGTTCTTACATATCAGATTTGAAATTATAGTACATGTAGATGCAATCAATAAGCCAAAGAATGAATGAATTACATACCAATAGAATTTCCTGACATAGTTGCTGCCACAGTAGTTGATCTGGGGGGAAAAATGAAGTGAATTTGAAAACTATGGTAAAATAATGAAAGCCAACTGTGCATAAGCAAAGTCCCAAAATAGACTTTGATTAACCCATTGACTCCTACACCGGCCGTAAACATCGATACTGCTTTGAAAAATTCTAACTTTCTGAATTTTCGTAACATCGATCTCATGGCCAGTTATTAGTGACAACGAGATAACTCTTCATATTTTAACCTCAAGTAAACTGACTTACAGGTCCGATTTCTGGGCATTAGTTCAATTTGTTTGCCATAAAAATCAAAAATGCGTGTTTTTGACACAATTTTACACCTCGAAAATGACCGACATTTGACTTGGATTTTCTTCCAAAATACATCCTTGCGAAACAAAACGCCACTTTCTCAGCAAACTTCCATCTCTCTTCTTGATATATTCGTGAATTTTGCCCTCTCTTTTCCTTAACTCACCGAGCAATAGCCATTTCCTTAGGACCACTTTCGCTAACACGTGTTTTCCTTCTGCACGCCCGAAAAGGATGCCGGGAACATCCGGGAATTTTCGACAGAAAGTATCCCGCCCTTTGTGTTTTTAAGAATTTATAGAGTGTCGAGCCAGTCGGTCCTACAGGCAAAATATTGCACCGGTTGCATTCTTTACAAGTCCAAAGTCGCCAAAAATGCCTTTGTAGGCCCTGGAATCCACCACAGAAAGACCAGAGAGACGATTTCACTTTGAGTCCGCCATTTTGGAAAATCTGAACGAGCTGCCGAAATGTGTTCGTGAATTCGTATCTTCCTCCTGAGTTCTTCCAGGAGAACGGTCTCTACCACACCAGTCAAGCTTAATGATGCTGTCCTGGGGGCTTCTGTGGTGAATAATGGCTATAAACACTCTAAAAATGCAAAATTGGCCTCTTCGAGTAGTGATTACTACTAGCCCTCGTGGAGATCCATGAGAAGAGAAAGATTACGTCAGAACCTGAGCCCGTGGGCTTTCAGAACTGTCAAGATTTCCATGGAAACCCCTTATATGAAATTTCGAAATTTCGAAATTTCCTACGACGTGATTAGGTCCAGAAAATCGTTAAAAAACTCAAAATAGCTCAGGAGCGAATGGGTTAATACTAGTCAATCCTCTGCTTTACATTAATTATTCACAAAGTAATAAGCCAATTGGGGATCATAATTTGTACCAAGGACTTGAAATAATATTTTCAAGTCCTTGGACTTTGAAATAGAAGAAATTAATTTAATGATAGGAGCACACCCAAATAATGAATGAGTTTTTGAAGTTGTTCAAAGGCCTCCAATGAGGGTTTATCACGTAATTTCAAAACTCACAGGACAAAAAAATGATTATCATAGCTGGAAAGAGCTCGCAATTTGCAATTCGCAATTTGTGAAGCGATCTTTTCCAAACTTCACATTTTTACTAATTTCAACGAGCTCTTTCCAGCTATGATAATCATTTTTTGTCCTATGAGTTTTGAAATTACGTGATAAACCCTCATTCAGACTTGATAGAAGTCTGTGCAATTAGTTCAATTGTGCATGGACTGTTGGTAGCCATTGTAGGGAGTTAGCCATTAGTAGAGGTTTGACTGTATGATTAATATCGTATTCTTACCTATGAGATGTAGTATTGTGCACTAGTATGCGCTGATACTGTCTTGATGACTGTCTGTCCTCGGTCAGAATCAGCAATGTGGTGGTTCTCTCTTCCCCTGTCATCATTGTGTACCCTATTACCATCTCTTCTGTCATTTGACAATGATTCTTTAACAGAGTATTTGGAAACATCTGCAGGTACATAAAGAATAAGAGTGTGTTACAGGCGCTTTCACATATCTTTTGACGATCGGATTCCGAAGTTTGTTCCGAAGTTCGCCGGCGAACGCTACGAAGTTCGAAATGCACTTGGCAAGTTCAAAACAAACTTCGGAACTTTGTTGGCGGCTAAGTTCGTTGAAGCGTGACTCAAAATGGGCGAAACGGAGTTAGTAGCTTGGCTGTCGACCTTTGGAAACAAAATAGATACAGACAACGGGTAATCGATGGAACATTTTGCGGTAGACAAACGTTATTTTCAACCAAGAGTTTTTGAATTTCTTATACTGGGGATTTATCTGTTTATGGTATTCGATATGTAAACAAATATCATCCGTTCTTGCTGTCCTACGAGTATTTCCTCCATGCTGCGCCTCTAAATTTCCTCTCCTAACAAAGTTGTTGATGATATTGGAAACAGTTTGCTTTGAAATGTTTAAAGATCTACCGATCTGTGCTTGACTTTGGCCTTCCAACCAACGATCGATAATCTTTTCACACACGTACTTAGAAAGCCCTTTAACTTGTCTAGAAAAACAATTCATGATTGTCTGAGATCATCAAACAACTCAACTTCGAATAACGAACTTTGCTGCCAACAAAGTTCCGAAGTTTGTTTTGAACTTGCCAAGTTCATTTCGAACTTCGTAACGAATGTTTGAAGTTCGCCGGCAAACTTCGGAACTTCGGAACAAACTTCGGAATCCGATCGTCAAAAGATATGTGAAAGCGCCTGTAAATCATAGATGTTATCAGTAGCCAAAACTAGCAACCAGTCAGGAAATTGTCAGATGCTCCAGGGAGCTTTAATATATAGCACACTTTCAACAATAATAGGTTCTTGTAAGTCACGCATTAACCATGTGCATTAATTAATAACTCATGGATTAATAATCCAAGATTAGGGTTCTCAATAAGTGTAACTTCCATTTGAACCAGTTTGTTTTATTCAAAGACAAACAGATGTTTATTTGTGAGACATTCAATCCCAAACTAGTTCTGAAAGTTATTGGAAAACTTGTAAAGGAATGGAAACTATTTAACCAATCTACTTACAAGTTCTTGATTTTTCATAATTTGAATCTTCTTTATGGAATCCCTTGTCTCTGTTATCTTTAGAGCCAACCAAACCATGAAGTCTTTCTTTGGTCTCTTTGTCTCTCCTCTCCCTGAACAATAGCGTATTCAAATAGTCAATTCAATTGGCAACACTTTAAACAAAAGGATCAATTTAAGCATTATGTCAATATTTGACCAAAGATTGATTGTATTTAAGGTGGTTCCCGCATAATGAATGACCGGTTTGCCGTATTTATTTAACTCGCTCGCTCCGCGTCAATATTGCTTGGATTTTATTGTGCTTAACACAAATACTAATTCAACTATTCTGCCTTTCGACGGTGTATTCAAAATTATCATTGTAAGCCGCGTTTGTGAATGCCAGCTGATATTCAAACGACACTATTTTCACTAAAACTGCTGCCAAGCGTTATTCCCAAGTACGATTTTTTTTAAACTTCGTGAACGACCTTTTAAGGTCCCTAGTAATGTTCTGACGAGGTAAGAAGGAAATTGATCGAGCCGAAATCATCAATTCATATTTTTGTTGTCAAAATTTGGACAAATCGGTTGTTACGTGATTTCGGCTCGAACAATTTTTTTCTTACCTCGTCAGAACATTACTAGCGACCTTAAAAGGCCGTTCACGAAGTTTAAAAAAAATCGTACTTGGGAATAACGCTTGGCAGCAGTTTTAGTGAAAATAGTGTCGTTTGAATATCAGCTGGCATTCACAAACGCGGCTTACAATGATAATTTTGAATAAACCTTCCAAAAGCAGAATAGTTGAATTAGTATTTGTGTTAAGCATAATAAAATCCAAGCAATATTGACGCGGAGCGAGCGAGTTAAAAAATACGGCAAACCGGTCATTCATTATGCTGGAACCACCTTAATATGTTTACAACATGGTGAAGTTAGTGACTTCCATAGATATTTATAATATTTGTATATGGTTATTATAATAAATCCATCAGGTGTTGTAGCATATTGTGGGCTAAAATAAGAGAATTCAGCCTCTTTTCTAAATGTCCTCTGACATTATAGTAATACACTAGTAATACACCTGATGTCCTTTGGCCCTCGCAAACAACAACTCTAATGTTATTTGTTGCTTTGTTGTGGAGGTACATGTAGAAAACAAACATGATTGTCCACAAAACAAATATACAGTGCATACGCATTCATTGATTTCCATCAGTTTGGGCAGACATTGGGCCCATTGACAATCAAAACATTTCATAAGCACATAAAAAAGCTGCACCTTTCAATCCATTCTTTTGGTTTCTCCCATTGGGACTTTTCAGTCTTGAAATTATAGTAATACACCTTCCCTGATGAACTGACATGCTGAGACCAGGGAAATTCCTATAACAAGAGAAATAATGCATTTGTTAGATTGATGTTGTTGTGATAACACTTAACCATCAAACACGTTGGAAGGCAATTTGAATACATTTATTATTGTACACTGCTTAGAAACAAGCTTGATGACGATGTACAACACATGTAAATTGGATAATTTCCAAGGAAACAAAGGTTCCTGTTGATGGTAACTCCGACTGTGTACAATAATACAACACTCATTTTTACCAAAACACCCTACTTAAAAAAGGTGGATGTTCATACTTACAGAAAAGTCAAATACATTTTTATTTACAACATAGGCCAGCTTTACAAACATGTACAAAAGAGATTCACTTTTAATTTATATACACTCGATATAATGGAAGATATATGGACCAAATGCAATAATGGCGTCCAATTTCAATTGTTCTGGACTGACTAGCCTCTCGTACAGGTGAAAAGCTTTTGTGTTTCCACATGAACATGAGGCTAGTCAGTCCAGAATAATGGCAATTGAAATTGGATGCCATTATTGCATTCGGTCTATACCCTGTTGACAGTAGCCCTTACCTCATTTGTGCTAATATGGTTGAACTTTGTACGTCGTTCAGAATGTGAATTAGACTCATGGTGAGCATCATTGGGAGATTGGCTTGATCCTTATAAACAATATTATAAAATAACATATATATAATTGTAACAATTCATTATTAGTTCACTAATACAAATACAACAAATGAGTCAAGCAAAACGGGAACTTAGAACACTTTAAATAATATTTTTGCTTCAGCAATTGTATTCGTTTTACAATATTTTGCACATCTCTCTCTCTCTCTCTCGTGTTGTTGTTCACTAAGAGTCATACTACCAAGAGATTGGGACTCTCTTTTGGTCTGCAATTGTGGGGCCAGGGATTTGCAATTTTTCTTATGGAGACAAACACATATTTAAATGTCATAAGGTCCCCTTACGCTCGATGCAGCCCAATTTTTGTAGTCGACTTATGGGCAACTAAAATTTCAGCAGTAGATGTAATCATTAATGTCTATCAGTACAATCAAGGAAACAGTTCTAGATGTACTTTTGAATAAACAAAGTCGGCATCTTATCTATAAATAAAGTATGCTTTCTGGACAACACATATTTTAGTTAACAATGGCTATTCTAGATTAATATCAATTTATTTAGCAAATAACAAATCAGTCAATTAATGCTTGCCTGCTACCCCTAAGTACAACCACCCAAATAATCATTTGTATTTATTATAAAACTTGTGAATACTAAAACTCCGAGGGTCATTAGTGGTAATTATAACCTAAACTAAATTATTAAACTGACAAACACCTGGCATATGTACGTCGCTTAGCCAAATGCATCTAATAAGACATGTATGTAATTGGATCCAGAAGTCCAATATTACCAAATCAATTGGTAGATCATGCACTGAGATGCCATTTCCATCGAGTATTCTATTCATGTTACAGCAATATAAAGGACTCAAAGCGGTCATAAAAATACAGATGGCCAAAAACAAGAGCAGTATTATAACCAGCATCACTATACATTCCCATAAATGTTTCATTTAATATGTTCATCACCATTAGACACAATGTGAATAACCCTTTCATTTACCAGCCTTTCAACTACTTTTTTTGAATAAAACTGAACCAAGTGAGCACTGTGAAGAAGAAAACAATATCTTGAAACTATTGTTCTAATAATCTACATTAGGCTACTTCCTATTTCCTTCCTCTTGAAACCTTCCTTGACAAATGTTTCAAAAGTTCTCCATGAATCAAAAGGAGAGGATGAGATGTTACAAATATTTTCATTACTTGTCATGAGCCTTATTGTTCATAAACTATTAGACTTCCCTTCTTTACTAGGTATGAATGCTAGATCTAATGGAAATATACTTATTCCAGTACCCTTATCATGAAAGTCTGTAGTTCTTTCAAACACAAATTCCAAGTTAAGTCTAAGAAATATCTTTCAGCTGTTCATAGTACTCCAGGATCTTGACTTGGAATTACTGTGTCAGGGTAGCAAAGGGGTTACATGTGACGCGTGATTTGGCCCAAAAATGGTGTGTCAATCGTGAAAAACACTTCATAAACAAAAGATAAAACCTTGACCCATGAATTTGCAAGAAAGACATGTGTTAAATGGCTTAAATGATTCTTTTGAGTCGTGAACTTACGAAAAAATGGCATGTGAAGCGTGATCACCCCCCCCCCCCCCCCCTGCTACCCAGCCCTGCTGTGTGTGACCTGAATTTGTGTAGAGTACCTGGAAATGGTAACTACTGCCACCAGTGATTCGCTCTATATTAAGTTCTCTTTATCCCAGACACATAACTCCCTGAATAATTGACTTCTTCAATTGAATCCCCAGTCAAACCATTAAGGATTATTGGTGTGAAGACATACACAAATTAGGTTATGTTGTTGGTATGTTGTTCCAATGTCAATCCTTTAGTCTTCCTTTCTCAAACCAAAATACTCATTGATTTTCTGTTAAAGATCAAATCTTTAACTAAATTAAACTTCTTGTTTTGTGAAGCTTTAGGGTTTGAATGTCATGGCTTTAATAGTAATACTTCAAGTTTTTTCTCTAACTATACCCCTGTATATATATAATAAAGCTAGAAGTTTAAGTGTATTTGCATTTTTTTACTTCATTATTAACTCCTCGCTCTAACGAACTTGAAAGATCCTTGTTTCTTTGGATTAGACCTTGAACTTACCCTTCTTTGAACCATCTTTTGATCTACTGTAAGAGAATTTGGATCTCTGAGAGCGAGGGGATAAGTTTGAGTGTCTATTCGAGGAGTAAGGAGAGTTGTCTTTGCTGTTCGAACCGCTTGGCGATCGGTCTCTGTCTCGACTGTCCGCAATACAATTCGCTTGTTTCTTGCTCTGCCATATCAACAAATAAAAACGTATTTTCAAATCTATGGTGGTTAGTGTTTCGCTTTTTATTCGTAAATATAAAGTCACTTTTTGCCAAACCCAAACTTTTGGCAAGTATTTTATATTACGTTCACACTTTTACTCGGCCACATTTCCAAGTGGAAATCTTTCCATCTTAGTTCTCCTACCTGATACGGGTGATACGGACTCCTTTCATGGTACCTATGGAAGCAAGAAGAAAGAAAAATAATTAGAAAAGATCCTCATGCTACTAGGATTACAATTAGCTTGATTTTAGGCGCGATTTCCTGAAATGCAGTGTAAGAGTTTATTATATGTAACAAAAAAAACATGGCCGACATGATCATGACAAGACTACTCAGTTGAAACCCAACTAACCCGTCCGATAGTCTTGGGTATTTCCTATTACTCATCAAAACTGCCAGTTTGGCCTTTTGGAAAGAGTATTCTCCCTATTTTGAGTCGAAATTGTGATAATTTCGTCAAATAAAAGTCGAAAATAAATTCTAAACATTTCGCCACACTGCTTTCAAGTCGCCATTACTAGCTTTGCAGGCTTTCGTGGTCATGTGACCTGAGTGTCGACGTTCGTTATTTTAGACCAATCAGAAGACGTGAATTTGTCAGATGACCCAACTCCACAGGGAACCCAATGAAAATATAACACATGTTGCACCGCTGGCATGGCGTTCAGTCATGGATGAACAGCAAATGGACCAGTTTTCCAAAGTACATTTACAGAAACCTGTAAAGTTTATAAGTGGATGGAAATGTGTAAAAAGGAACTAGCACAAAATAAAGCACCTACTGTTCAGAACTGATAATTTGCGGTATGCAACCAATCAATACATCCCTCTTCCGAAGTGTACCCTGCGAGCAGAGGTTTCCTTTTTACCTTTCCAGGAAACCTCTGCTCGCAGAGTACCGAAGTGCAACTATATTAACAAATGTATATATATTGTGATAATATATATAAATAGAGTGCAAACCATATGTCCGTGAAACAGTACTAACTAATTAGTACTAAATAGCACTGATGAAACAATAGAAAACAATGGAGATAACACTATTTAGTAATAGTACTATTTCACGGACATATGGTTTGCACTCTATATATATTCATAACATTTACTATTTCTTTATATTTTTGTCTAAATCAGAAAATTCAGGCTTTTAAAAGATTTTACATCTTGAACGTGAGACCGTTTTAGCCCCAATACATGAGGGTCCCGCGGCGTGTCCCCTAGGGAGTAGGGAGGCGGGTTCCCCATCTTTTGTCAAAACGGCACACCGAACTGACAACTCCCAAAGATTGATTCTGTCTGCCCAAAATAAACGCGACAAAATTAGATTAACAGGTATTCCCTTTGTTTGAATGCATCCATGCGAGTCGGCTTGATACATGTGTGATGAACAGCGCGCATATATTTTCGCGCGGTTATGATTATGACGTCACAATCACTCAGTTGCCCTGTGCAAAATTGCGAAAGGCTAAGTTAAAATGCCTTTAAAATTCATATATTTTGTTGTCGCCATTGCTTTACTTTCTTGCTTAGAAGTCTCATCTGGAAGGCCTTTAGCTTTGTGTCACAATACACACGACTGTCGTACTTGTATACTGGACACGTCGTGTTATTGGTGCATGACTAACTCGAAGTGTATACCTTTACAAGACAATGGTGAGAGTCAGTGTAAAATTCAAGCACGGAAATGGAAAAGTTGTGAACAAAAAAGCTACAGCTTTGGTTTCTTTATACTGGTTTGGTCCTTGATGGCTTTGTTTTGTGGAGGAGGTAAGGCTTGTAGATAGAAATAGTGTCATTACATTCAATTCCCACTTTTTCTTTCAACGTGTTATTCTGATCAAATATGTGTGTAGCCTTGTAGGCTTGTAGATAGAAATAGTTTCATTACATTCAATTCCCACTTTTTCTTTCAACGTGTTATTCTGATCAAATATGTGTGTAGCCTTGTAGGCTTGTAGATAGAAATAGTTTCATTACATTCAATTCCCACTTTTTCTTTCAACGTGTTATTCTGATCAAATATGTGTGTAGCCTTGTAGATAGAAATAGTTTCATTACATTCAATTCCCACTTTTTCTTTCAACGTGTTATTCTGATCAAATATGTGTGTAGCCTTGTAGGCTTGTAGATAGAAATAGTTTCATTACATTCAATTCCCACTTTTTCTTTCAACGTGTTATTCTGATCAAATATGTGTGTAGCCTTGTAGATAGAAATAGTTTCATTACATTCAATTCCCACTTTTTCTTTCAACGTGTTATTCTGATCAAATATGTGTAGCCTGATTTTCAGACGGTCCGGTCGTTCTCCCCGAGAGTGAGAGCAGAGGACGAGTGACGGGAGAGTCTGAAAACCAGGGTAAAGGCCTTGTTACACGGTGAAACTTGTTTCATGAAAAGTGAAACTCGAAGCAAAAACGTTTCATAAAACCAGCCTATTAGTGTTTGTATCCATTATATTACATGGAAGTATCAACTATCTTTCAGTTTATTTAGAGCTCTCGGTTATAGTTTTTTATCAATATGATTGAAATGTGTATTTGATCATCTTTATATAATTTGCGCAATTCCTCATTTGTGTTTGCATATTGATACAGCTACAGTACTTTGTGTCAAGTACCAATGGTGGCGCATAGTCGCTGGGTGGAGATCGACAGATGACGGAGCGACAGACAGCGAAAAGAGACGATCTAAAAAGATGAACCACAAGAAAAGTATGCAAGAAAAGGCCAAAAGCTTCAAGGAAAAGTATAGCCAGAGACAAACTGATAACCCTTGAGGAACTGTCAATATATAACTCAGAAGTTTCGAGATTTGTAAAAACGAAATTCTCGTAAATGTTTTCACTAAATCATGCATCTGAACACAATTCTTTAATGTACATTCATTCATAAAATTGTCCCGAAACTATACAAATTACAGTGAACAAAAACATAGTGGGTTTTCTCTAACTGGTGTTGAGTTCTACTCGTCGTCAAATCGTATGTGTGTCACTTGCTGATGAACTTGTGCAGCAGCCACTTTTCTTGCCACCTTTAAAGAAAACGAAAGGAACAAAAAACGATTTCATTAATTATCAACTCGACATATCTTTTAGTTTCAGTCACGAGCTGCAAGGCTACCACTTTTACTTCTCAGGAACGAAGATGGAAGGAGAAGCATTCCTGCAGCCCCGCAGCGATTCAGCTAAATCCAAGGGAAATTTTACCTTTTCAGTTCCTCGCTTTTTCTCTCGTTTCGCCTGAAACCTTGCCATTCTGTCAGCGTTAATCTTTCTCCAGTATTCGCGTTCTCGTTCTCCTGTGAATGAATAACATCTTTATTTGATTACGGTAATTACATTCAATTTATACAATGTTGATCAGTTTCAAGCAAGCCGTAGTATAGACTGTGAACAGTCCCTTTTTCCCTCCAGACTCAGTCGAACGAGAGAAAAACTGATCCCAGACGCGCGAGGATTGGCGAGAGTTTTTAGAGAGTTTTAGCATCACGTTTCACGCGAACGCAAACGTCAAATTGACTTTTGAGTTTCGCTTTAAAAACGTCAAATAAACGGGAAAAACCCCCAAATGAATACTTATGTTTATTAAGAACGAGAAAATGACCTCATTTACGTCTAAACGCGAAAGGATAGAGAGCAAATGCAGCAAAACCATGATCACGTGTATACTAAAAACTCGTCTTCACTGAGTCTGGAGGGAAAAGGAGGGACAAGGAGAGACTGTTCGCAGACTAGCCGTATAGTAAGATTATACATTATAGGTTTTAACCTATAAAAACTATGTCTATATGACGCAAGATAAAAACTAAGGCTCCGCCCACACTACTCCGTTTTCGTTTGAAAACTTTTTTATGTGTTTTTACCGAGCGTCCACACTAAAACGATCGAAAACGGACATGTTTATCAATGAAAACGGAGGTTTTCGAATACGCTTTCCAAAGCGGAGACTTTTAAAAACGCAATGTCTATCGTATTAGTATGGACGGCGAAAACGGAGACTTTCGAAAACGCTGACGTCACACATAGTGTTCTCGGTGTAAACAAACAGCGTATTCCATCGTTTTAGTGTGGACGCAAGGGTAGACGGGGCCTAAAACTGTCAATTGCTTGATATCAATAGACGTCATTTCCGGTATGGTGAAGAATTTTCATCAGAATGCACTTTTTCAATAGCATATTCTATGCTTGATAGTACAAGGAGACAGTTTTTCCCCTCAGTCGAAGGCCTTTAATCAGCTGATTGAATGATATTAAACAATATTGGAAATAAATTGGCTCATACCCACTGTATGCTTGGGACCGCCTCTAATATTCAGTACAGTGTGTTGCCCTATATCCGGCCGCTTTTTGCATTAATCGCTGTATCTTTCTTTAGAAAAATAGTAGCGGTCTAAAAATCAGTCAAAGGCAAGATTTTTCTTTCACTTACCTTGTCACAAATTGACATTTGTTTCACTTCAACATTGAGCTTGTTATATTCAAAAATATTGATCCAGGTAGATGCCCTAAGTTCGGCCAGGTTGCCCTAACTGAATTCCGGCCATAAATAAGCAGGAATTGCTCGGTAAGTTTTACATTATCTTCCATCGTTTTAACTAATCTTTTTCCGCATTGCTATAATAAAGGACTTTTTAAGTCATCAGTTCTACATGAAAAGATTGTAAAGATAAATTGTAAAAAGACCGAAAACGACCCTCCTCTACTTCATTGGGAACCCTGTATAACGGGTCTCTGCTGCGCCCACAATGACATCTGGAGTGCTTACCATTTATCCGGAAAAACTGGAAATTCCGCTTTGAAAATCAAATTGTATGTGTAATTCCGATCGGAAAGTTCCGGAAAACTCGGGCTTCCGTTTCAGGTAACCACTTTTCCCACTCTGTTTTGTATGTGATTTGTGGCCGGATTTAGGCATACCTACCAAAATATGCACGTAATTTCACCTGACCTGAACTTCCGTTTATTTAAGCTGTTCATGATTGTTTTTCTTTGTGTCCAAAGCTACTGATTAGCGTCATATTTCTGCCAAAAAACATGAAAATTACTGAAGCGATTGTTTTACCTACTTTCAAAACACATTTGAATTCCCGTCTAAAAAGCGGTCAGGAATCCCACAACAGCAGTTAATAAACCTAAACTCATCAATAATTCATACGATTATCTTGTTTGTCATTTTTTGAAATATATATATATATGAGAAATCACAGCGCTTTAAAGTTAAAATGGCCGGATTAGGGTACGGCCGGTATTTAGGGCAACACACTGTATTGTTTTTTTTTTCTTTGGAGCAAATCTTATACATATTAAGCACCGATTTTTGACGAATAGGAAGAAACTCGCGAACTGCACGTAGCATACGAAATGCTTTTAATTTAAAACCTTTCAGATCGATTACTTCCCATCACAGCTTTATCATCAACTAAAACACCAAACAGTTTTGATTGACAAACGCGTTTTACATACTGATTTCCAAATAAAACCCTATGATTTGCACCTGTTGATGAAGATACTACGGTATCACGACCAAGCCTGGAGACTATGTTGTTTCAGTAGTACACTATGCTGACAAGTAACAAGAAAAGGTGCCCTGTGATCATACCTGTTACTTTATCAAGCTCCAGTCCTGCCGACGAGTCTGCAGATATATTGTCAAATACCGTTGAGCAGTTATCTACTGTGTGAAATCGCAAATAGCCCTACATGGAAGAAAAAGGATACCATTAGCCTTTACTATAAACCTTTTTATTAGCAACGGGAGTTGTATACCTCAGCATCTCCTTCTTTAACGTCAATATAAGCTACAGGGGCGTGTGTTATTATCCTCTCCTGAAGCAAAACTACACGTTAGAGCACAGCAAAGCGTGTCTGCTATTACAATGAGAAAGAATCCTCACCCTCCCCCCTCCCCCCCAAAAAAATGATGTTCCTATCGCAGATCGAAAACTGTCCCAATATAATGGGAAAGAATCCCCCCCCCCCTCCCAAAAAGAAATGCGATTTTGTTATGAATTTCCCTTTCTCGTTGTTCATGGAGTGTTGATACATCTCATTGCGGGATCCCGTAGTACTGATAAAGTTGTGGCCCTCCCCAAAATACTAATACAACGAAGAAAGATCAGAATCCCACGAATTCTCAAAGGACACCAGAGATGTCGTCAACACTTACACGAATGTCTGACTTGAGAAGGTCTGTAGTACCCAAACACTTGAAATAAAGCACCACGCCAGGCGTGAACGGCAGCTCCTTCACAGCACATTCCTCCTTGTTTTCTTTCTTAATCTGCACACTCTGATTTGGTTGGTTTTCTTGAGTGTCATGTGATTGTTTTTGGTCAGCACTGTCTTGTAGCTGTTTCTTTAGTTCCTGCATGGATTCTCTTTGAAGTTTTTTGTATTCTCCCTTCAATCGCATCCACTCAAGCCTGCGGACACCAGTACAAAATACAATCTTAACGTCGCTATTCATTGTGTCATCACTTCCATTCAGACAACAAATACTAAAAGTATATGGAACAATGACCCTACCCTGCTATGTCATAGCTCACTAAATTGCTATGCTTGACATTTCTATCATTTCTATTAGTATAAGTTTCATTCTACATACTTGGTGTAATTGTTATACACCGACGCAGTCCCTATAAAAACCTACAAAAGATGGTGAGTCAAAGCTATGTCAATAATTCCTACTCTACTCACTTTGGAATGACGCGAAAATGCGGTAACTTTGCTTCCTTTTTCTCTTTTGCTTTGCGTTTTCGTTTCTTTTTTTTTCTTTGTTCTTTCGTCTTCACTTTCGACATTTTCAGCATTTGAATCGCATTCGGAACTTTTCTGTTTTTTACTAGAATTTTCTTCACTCTTCACCTCTGTTTTTATCTTTTGCTCCGTTACTTTTACGTCACTTTGACTTTCGTCGTCTTCATGTTTCCAGTGAACGCTTTTGTCGTTCTTTTTACGTTTTCGGACTTTTCCTTCTTCTTCACTTGAAGCTTCTTCAATCTTAGGCTGACATTCTGGTAAAGCTAAGTGCTGTTTTTTCTTCGGTGAGTCCAAGTTACCTTCTTGTGAATCAGCCGATGATTCGCTGGTTGTTCGCCGTCTTTTTCTGTCAGTCCTAGTGTCAGTCTTGCTACTTTGTTTACGGCAGTCTACGTCAGACTCGCTGTGTGGTCTCTTTCGCCGTTTTGGCTTTTGGTCTCCCTGTTGGCCATTTTCTTTTTCTTCTGTTTCCTTGTGAAATGTCTGGCGAAAACAATAAATAATTTCCGGCCTATTTCTAACACAGTAAATTCGCATTTTAATTTTAATTTGGATTTTAAGTTACCTCAACAGCACTGCCTGCTTCATTTGAGCTCTCAAACTCTATGAAAGCAAATCCCTTGATATCCCCAGTATGTTTGAATCGAGGTATGCTACAGAAACAATAAAAATAGATGATCAGGCATGTTGCCATTGTGCTATCTCGACTACAGGAAGCCCAACCATTGCTTCTGAGGCTACTAATTATAATAAATAACATAATTAACAATTATTCCACGAAATCGAGTCGTACATGAGTTGCGCCTCGTTGACTATCAGCCATGTTCGACGAGATTGAGTGGAATAATAATTATTGTTTTATTATATCGACAAACCACTGGATTGTGAGAAATATAACATTTGTTTTAATTTTTAGTTCAGCAAAACCGGTTTGCCATTGTTGAAAATCTCCAACTTTCACTACTCGTGGTGGTATATGAGCCGATAGCCTACTAGTAGAGCAGCCAATCAGAGCGCGCACTTGCTCATATCCAGTGGTTGTCTATATAATATATTAGCATACACGCATCTTTTTTGATGGGTACGCACGTGCAATACGTATTATATTGGGCTTCCTGTGTTGAGTAACGTTGTTACTCAGTACCGAGTAAAAATGAGTAACGTTGTGCATCCCGCAGGATGCGCCCACAACAATGTAGTAGTGAAACTACTGCGGGTACTAAATACTACATTTGTGCGGGCAAGTCGTGCACACATGGATCCCAACTTCATACATTTCTATGCACAGGGAACCCAACATAATATGTATCACGCGCGCACGCTCAATCACACAGGAAATCCATAAAAAAAGGCACGCGCATACAAAATATATTTTTATTTATTATAATTAGTAGCCTCAGAAGCAATGGTTGGGCTGCCTGTGTCACAACCAGTAGATACCAACCTTACATACATGACTTTTCCAAACTGCGAAAATATCTTTCTTAAACAGTCGTGGTCAGTGTTTTGTGGAAGATTTTCCTACAGAAATTATTTTAGAGATTTTCTCATTCATTTTCATAATATAAATTAAACAGATTTTTAACAGACAAATAATGAAAAAAATAGAATACACTACTTTGGATGAATGGTAAATAAAAAGATATTTACAACATAAATGGTTTCAGCATCCACGTTTCTTGCTTCTGGTAAAGGAGCAACTCTTTTGACCATAGTATCATCATCATCCAGCTGCAACATGGAAGTCACTTAGAAATTGTGATCATATCATCATCGCCATTCCAACCTCCCCTACAAATCATTCAACTAGCATGATAAAATAATACAAAACAAACCTGGAGAAGTGTTGATGACTTCATTGCTTTAATCACTAATTCAATGTCATCTGTCATCTGCTTCATTCGGTTAAAATTGGCAATTGTCTTTATGTCTACATCTGGAAATGGAACAATAGATACATGTATGTATACTAACATACTACATTGATGAATGTTAGTGCATACTTAAAGTAATTCTTCAACAGCAAAGTAATCAAAGCAAACCATAATGTCATGCAGAGATACAAAAATAATCTTGTTATTTTCCTTACATCCATCTGGGCTCTCAAGTATCGCTTGCCTCAAAAATCTGTCCTTTTGTAAATTTGAGTCACTGAAGTAAAATTCAATCTGCAACACAAGAATTTGGTTAAATTAAACCAATTTGATGTTGTCTGTGAACTTTGATGTCTACCACTATTCTCTATAGAATACAGAAACTTATGGTAGTTGATGTAAATTTGTACAGCTACCGGTTATGTGGTTATGCAATAGCATGCTGAGTGCAACTCTAGCTTGCTATATATTTTCTTGAGTGCATCTATAATGCTGTGGGTGCATGGACGCACATTGACTAATTGATTTATAACATGGCATTCAGAAATACGAACAACCCATGGGTAAATAGTTCATAGATATTTTATTTTCAAGATTCGCCCATAGGGCAGGTGTTGTAAATCTTATTATTATTATTATTATTAGCCAATAGCTTGTGTGTTATATATAAGTGATCAAATTAAATGTTATTCCATCATGAAAAAAAGTCAAGATGAGTTCATAAATATCCATCCAATCAGAGCGCATGTTATATTGTTGATATATTTATAAGAGTCACACACTGTCAGCCAGACAACGTGGTTGAGTCGAAGGCATATAAAGGCGCACTATGCTGCCACCATATGACCCATGTCTGACCACGGAGCACAGCTCAGATCGAAATATTGTTCATTCTTATTGAGGGAGGAAAACCAGAGTACACGGAGAAAAACCCTCGAAGCGAGGGAGAGAACGAACTAAGAAACTCAACTCACATGAAGCGCCCGGTCCGTGAATTGAACCCAGGCACCACAGCTGTGAGAGGCAAGTGCTCACACCACTTGACCACCCTTTGTAGTTAACCCAATAAAGTTATTAAAAAAAACCTTCTGTCAAGGTTCCACATTGTAACAACTGGCCTTAATTGATAATTGTAAGAGAGGAAAAGTAAGGACTGTGGACTACACACAGAGAAATGAATTACCGTCCCTTTTTCACACATGTCAACAACTTGTCATTGTCACCTCCCATTATCTGAGTATCGATTACAACCAAATAAATATATCCAATAAGTAAGCATCAATCATTTCTAGACACTCTTCTATAGCGTCCACCATATCAACTGATGACACTGGAATGTGTTAGACTGTCAATCTACCCTATGATTGACAGGTGTTGAGTTATCAATAGATTTTGACCAATGGGAATTTTGCATTGTGTCTGCAACATGTAATTCATTTCTCTGTGTGTAGTCCATAGTCCTTACTTTTCCTCTCCCATCTCCCCGCCCCAAACTCGCCCCATTCTCTGTGCATTCAGGTACCAAAACGCGGCACAACTGATTCTGGAGGGAAATGGATGGACTGTTCACAGTCTCAAGCATCAAGACTTCCAGACTTCCTTTACGCACGCAATGCATTATGAGATTATTACAAAGGAAAAGTGAGCACCAATTCTAGACACAGGGAGCCCAAGCTATGTTTTTGTTCACTTGGTGCTCACTTTTCCTTTGTAATAATCTCACAATGCATTGCGCTCGTACCGGAAGTCTGGAACTCTTGATGCTTGTATTCTAAATAAGTTTCCTGATTTTATATATGAGCAAATACCCTAAAAGGTGCTGAGAAAACTCTAACAAGCATATCCCCACCACTCTTTATATGCGAGTTCCTTCCCCTCCCCCCTCCCCTGAAAAACACTGCACCCTATCAGCCGATGCGAACGAGCTGCTTTATTTAAAACAAAAAGGGTGCTTTACCTGTTCTTTAAGCTGTAATTCTAGGTTCTTAGTTCTTTTTCTGCGTTGTTTCTGTGAGCTGTCAGCATCGCTCTGCTGGTCACCCTGTACATTGCCTTGGCATTGCCTCTTAGCGTTGGAACCACTACCCATTATCAGTACCAAACAAATACAGTAGTATCACTCAAATAATCCCTGGCAAAGTAAGATTTATAGATTGAAATGACATTTGAGAAACGTTCATCTGAAATAAACGTGGAAAAAACGAACACAAACTTTGTAGCCTGGCCTGTCCGCTAAGCCACCCACCACAGGCAGCCCAAGCAATACGTACATTTGTGGAGTGTGTGATTTACAGCATTTACAGTGAATGTATGCACAGGCAGCCCAACCATTGTTAAATATATATTTGCAAGCGCGCGTCTTTTTTTGATGGGTTTCCTGTGGTAGAGCGCGCGCGCGCGCGATACGTATTATTTAAGCATTTTAAAATACGTGTATTAATGCTTTTATAAAATAATTACAAGGATTTCTTTCTTAAAAAATCCTTTATTTACGCGAATTTTGATTGATCAAATTTGCAATTCTCCTGAAAAGCGAGAAATCGTGCATCATCCAATCAAATCTCACGAAAGAAATCAGAATGGCAAAGCGACAGTAGCGACTCGACAACTTTTATCAGTGCCGTATAAATAGTGTTTTGATAGGAAAAACGTTTTGAAGAATGCTCTTTTCTGTCAGAAAATTACCGAAGAATGTTTGTTACACTTCGTTTGTGTATCCTGTGAAAACAAAACACGAAGAAAAGTGAGAAAAGCTGAGCTGATTCAATGAAGACGAATCGTCAAACTTTCTGAAATATTTGACATCTTGATGAATGGAGCACGAAGTCAGGTAGCCAAATATCCACAGTTTTTGTCGTATTTTTGAATCTTTTCATCGCTTTTCTCGACAAGAATGTATAAACGATGGACGTTTCTGAGATATTTGAAGATATTTTTTCTCTTTGACATATTTTACTAGAGATATGAATGTTCTGGCGAACCCGCCGTGTAGTTACAAGAATCGCTCTGTTTTCACTCTTTTGTGACTTATAAACTTAAATTATACGGCTATCTTTTCTTGATATTTTCAGTCGTACACTTGAGAAAATATGTGTAACTATAGAACTTACAGAACGGTTAGTATGTGATTGAGAAAACTGAGCAGTTAGATTTAATTTTCTTCGATATTGTTGACAAAAATAATTGGACGATTCGTCGAGTTTCTTGGTGTGTTTGAACTTGAAGTTGAAGCTCAATTCTTGCAAATTGTCGGTTTAAAATCATCAAAATCACATCTAGATAGAACTTGAACTTAACTAAACAAGAAAAACTGTAATTCTATGGCTTATATTTAGTAAATAAAACATGTTTGACAACAGAAAAAAATAAATTTGTGGTCGATCAAATCCACTGCATCGCTTCAAGGTCGTTCAAGGTCATCAAAACCATGTTTCTGTGCTCTTATATCACATAGCTTTTTAGCCAATCAGAGCGCGCGTTATATCATAGTTATTTTATAAATTTTATTATATTGCTATTATATTGGGTTCCCTGGTTCCCTGTGCATAGAAATGTATATGTTGGGATCCCTGTGTGCGTCCTGCGGGACGCGCCCGCAGCAATGTAACATGTACTGCGGGACGCGCGGGATGTGCACAGGAAGCCCAATATAGGATATTACTCAGCACAGGGAACCCAACATTATATATTGATCGCGCGCGCGCTCTACCACAGGAAACCCATAAAAAGACGCAAATATCATTATTTTTATTTCCTTATTTAGTAGCCTCAAAAGGAATGGTTGGGCTGCCTGTGTGTATGGGGCGAAAAATACGTATTTTTTGTTTTAATAAATTTGAACATACCTTGGTCCTGTGTTGTTGTTGATGCTATTTAACGTCATTCTGGCTGGTTTTTAGCCGTTTTAGAGCGGTTTTTGAAAAATTAGCCCACCACAGACCCTCTGAAGAAAACGCAAGTTACTTTGACAAATAATCAATCAAAAGCATTAATAATCATTATAATGTTATATGAGTTTTTATCTATATTTTCCAATTAATTAAAATTGTACTACAGTTATTTTGTATTTTTCTCTGGATGAAGCCACTTCCGGTTATCGAATATCTAGTCACGTGACATGATTCAGGGTCGTTCATCGAAGAAGCTGGGTGAAGTGGTTTAGTATTATATTTGCACAGGATTTGACGTACTTTATTTCTTCTTTTATAAATGGCTGGAGGGAGGTATGACCACTACGACTACCTGTACAAGATTGTCCTCATCGGGGACTCAGGGGTTGGTAAATCGTCGTTGTTATCGCGATTTACGAGGAACGAGTTCGATTTGGAGTCAAAGTCTACGATAGGTGTGGAATTTGCTACACGAAGTATTCAAGTTGACGGCAAAGTTATTAAAGCACAGGTTAGTGTACTGTTATTAAGTATGCTTATATTATAAACCCACGCGTCAGTTAAGTTGTAGGGCTTTATTTTTAGCTGTGTGGTTAACTTTTGCGTTTTGTGGCTTCGCGCGTGTGAAGGAATTTTGTACTAAAATTCGTGACTATAAAATGTCCGAGTTCCGAGTTCGCTGGTCTCGACGGCTCTCTTTCTCTTAGTCACAATGCAGTACTATTTTGATTTTACACCGTATAATACCACGACAAGAAGATGTTTTGTGTCAAGTAGTCTGTTTGTTCAAAATGACATCTCTGGCTCACTGTTTGACACATAGACAGATCATGATCTCACATCTTTGCTTATTGCGACGGGTGAATTCTTTGCACAGAACTCAATAGAAACATCTTTTGTGTTTGCTAATTTCTGGTGATTAGTTTGAAATCAGTGGCGAAAACACGTGACTAAATTATAACAACAGGCGAAGCAGCTCTAAAATGATACTGTGTCTAGTACTAGGGTACATAACAAGAAGACTATGTAAGCTTATTTAAAATGTTATCATACTAAAATATTTTTCCTCATGTTTTATTTATTTTGTATCCTGACATACTGTAAAGCTATAGGTTTGAGAAACATTGTAAATGCACAAATATTAAAAAAGAGCACAGCATGGTTTTGACAAACTTGAACACCTACGAAGTTGATGCAAATGAAGGTGATTTTGTATCAGAAATATAAGCTCTGCTACGGTTAGGATATCTATTGTGTTTTCTCGCCATTCAACTTTCTAATAAAACAATACAGCAGCAACTATAAAAGGAAGAAACTTTCTGAACTTTCCTCATGAATTATTAATGATTGAATAAATATAAATCTCACCACCATTGATATTTTATAATAAATAAATATTTGTTCAGGTTTGGGATACTGCTGGCCAAGAAAGATATCGTGCAATCACAAGTGCATACTACAGGGGTGCTGTTGGTGCTGTACTCGTTTATGATTTAACAAAGCAGAAAACATTTCAAGACGTAGAAAGATGGCTTATGGAAGTCCGTGAGCATGCTGATCCTTCCATCGTGATTATGCTGGTCGGCAATAAATGTGACTTGAGACATTTGAGAGCAATTCTTACAGAGGATGCTAAAAAGTTTGCAGAAGAAAAAGATCTGTCATTTATAGAAGCTTCTGCTCTTGATGCTACTAATGTGGAAGAGGCATTCCAGCAAACTATATCTCAAGTGCATCATGTTCAATTAGCAAAGATGAAGAAAGAGCTTGACCAGCAAGGACCCAGTGCAGGCAGCAGCAACAACAGGGCAAGGAACAGTAATGTTAACCTAAATGAACATCCTTCCTCAAAGAACTGCTGCGTTATCTTGTAATATTCACAAATTCTATATAAATAGTGCATTACATTAGGTTAGGTGCAGAATTTATTTTTTAAATTCACTCAAATACAATGAATAATTTCACAAAAAAATGATGCTGATCAAATGTATATCGAATAATTCAAAATATCAAGTGCATGATTATTATGTAAAAAAAATTCACTGCAGCATCTTCCAAATTTAAATCTTATGTTACAGTAAAATGATATCAAACAAAAAAGTTAGAATGATTTTGTAGTAGAGTAGAAAATATTATATGATTGATTATAGAAATGTAGTGCAATAATGAATTTGAAATGAAATAAGCACAATGAGATGTATACCTCAAAAGTTAAAGTTGTCTAAACTCTAGTTTGAGATGAGCTCCCTTTAAGTTCACATGGATACAGAGTTGTTAAATTAGTGACGACAAAGAATCAAAGACAAAGAAAAGAGACATATTAAATGGATCTTTCTATCCCTCGCCTGTGTGTATCTCCTACTTTGGTGTAAACCTAGTTGTATTTTGTAATTATTATTTCTAGTTCTGTATTTATTTGTCCCTCTATGTAATAGATACAATATGAGCAGCCGTACTATATGAGAATTACTATGAGACATTGTAATTCCCATATTATAGTACTAATGTGATGTATCAGACTTATCATATCCACAGATGAAACATATTGTATCCATATCCATAAAATTGTATTAGTCTTTTAAAGAATGCCTGTACAGAGCTGTAACAGTCGGGCCAACCATTACATTTACAATATAATGTAACACCACAATGAACAATGTATGCAACATACTGATCAATATAACATTACTGTACTTACACATAGTTTTTGACAATAGAGTACTGTACAGGACCCGAAATGATCCCTGGCTCCGAAATGATCCCTGGACCCGAAATGATCCCCAAAGTGTCTAGATTGGCTCCGAAATGATCCCGGACCCGAAATGATCCCCAGACTGGCTCTGAAATGATCCCCAGTGAAATTCGGGAATGGTCCTAATCAGTCCCGTTTTCTTCTTCTTTCTTCCTCAATAATAATTATGTTATGATAACAATAATATAATAATAATAATCATCATCATCATCATCATAATAATAACGATAATAATAACGATAACAATAATAATAATAATCATATGCATCATCATAATAATAATAACGATAACAATAATCATCATCATCATAATAATCATCATCATCATAATAATCATCATCATCATCATCATCATAATAATAATAATAATAACGATAACAATCATCATCATCATCATCATCATAACTGATAATAACGATAACAATAATCATCATCATCATAATAATAATAATAATAACGATAACAGTAATAATAATAATCATCATAATAATAACGATAAAAATCATCATCATCATAATAATAATAATAACGATATCAATAATAATCATCATCATCATAATAATAACGATAACAATAATAATCATCATCATAATAATAATAATAATAATAACGATAGCAATAATAATCATCATCATCATCATAATGTCTCCGAAATGATACCGGACCCGGACTGATCCGCAGGCTGGCTCCGAAATGATCCCCAGTGAAATTCACGAATGGTTGCAATCAGTCCCGTGGATTCATTCCTTGGTCAACAAATTCACAATAAAAAATATTATAGCGTTAATTTATTTATTTTATTAAACAACTCAACGAGATTAATACATGTATATTAGCCACTTCCAAATCGAGCAGGGGACTGGTACCAAGTCCATAAAACTAATCAATTTGATACTAGTAAAAATGGGCATCATTTTCTGAGAGAGCATAAAACTTAGCTAGTCTGCAAAGACCCGGACTGATCCGCAGGCTGGTGAACTTCGGCTTAATATTGACGATGCTAGAGGGCATCAAAGATGTCTATTTTCCCCAAACTCTGTAAATTTTTGACGTTGTCCATCCAAACCATACATTCACTGTAAAATTTTGGCTGGACAACCAGTTTCAAAAGTTAATAATTCCGACAGAATTCGCTCAAATCACATCAAACTTTGCACAATACTATTTCAATATGCTCTTTCATGTCATGAATTAATTTCGTATTTTAATTATAATAAACTCAACCAGTTAATACATTTGATAGTGGCTAATTGCTTTTTATCAACTGTATTTAACTGAATTGTAATGATACTCAAAGGAGCTTTGTCACGATCGATCTTTTTGTGACATACAAAATTACCTTTAAATTGATGAAGTCACAAAATAAGAGTTTGCTAAGTAAACACTGAAAATCTATTGTGAGTTATTATTATTATTATTACTAGGCTAACCATAGGTCAAAAATTGCGACCTCCGAATTCGAAAACCAAGACAAATTGACAATCCCCATGCACGTAAAAATGTTTTGATTTCGCGATCGTTTCAGCCGTGGGAACGGTCCATTCTGATTGGTTGATTTTTACAGAGATGTGATTGCCGCTGTCATGTTACATAGGAGGCTAGTTATTGCAAGCCCATGTACGAGTACATAGCCACCTGAACAGTTTTAATACGCTTCGCTCCGACGGCAATTATTATCACTGAAGAAAGACATTATTATCAATCAATAAACATCAACATACACTATTTTCTTTATCAATGTACGTACTTTATCGATGTTTCAGTATTCATTTTGCTACACTTATAAACGGTCGTCTCTTATGAACACCTATATCTTGAATTTAGAATAACGTTTGGTACGGTTGGCGGCACGATAAACGAACGAGCTGTTAGGCAGATAATTCAGTGGCAATGTCTCTGCATCTGGGACTGATGACTTGGTTTCCAAGATCTAGCATTTATACGGTACTAGGATTCGATCGACTACTTATGTTGTCCATAGTGGCAATCAGTGCAGCGACTTAGGACACAACAGAGCTGAAAGACTAATAAAATAACATTGCCTTCCCTTCGATATGTTGCTAACTGAAGCGATCGTCAACAATAAATGAAGATCTTTACATAATTCCATCGAAGAATCGGATATAAAGTCGAGCTGGGGCTCGCTCACTGGTCGCAATTATTATTACTATGATGATGATGATGATGATGATTATTATTATTATGATGAGATGATTATTGTTATCGTTATTATTATTATGATGATGATGATTATTATTATGATGATGATGATGATGATTCTTGTTATCGTTATTATTCTTGTTATCGTTATTATTATTATTATGATGATGAAAAAAATAATAATGATGATGATGATTATTGTTATCGCTATTATTATTATTATGATGATGATGATGATTATTGTTATTATTATTATGATGATGATGATGATGATTATGATGATGACGATGATGATGATTGTTATCGTTATTATTATTATGATGATGATGATTATGGTGATGATGATTATTATTATTATTGTTATCGTTATTATTATTATATATTATGATGATGATGATGATGATGATTATTATTATTATTATCGTTATTATTATTATGATGATGATGATGATGATGATGATGATGATGATGATGATGATTATTGTTATCATAACATAATTATTATTGAGGAAGAAAGAAAAAGAAAACGGGACTGATTAGGACCATTCCCGAATTTCACTGGGGATCATTTCAGAGCCAGTCTGGGGATCATTTCGGGTCCGGGATCATTTCGGAGCCAATCTAGACACTTTGGGGATCATTTCGGGTCCAGGGATCATTTCGGAGCCAGGGATCATTTCAGTACCGAAGTGATGACATCATAAAAAAATAATTTTCGCTTTATCAACTTTCGATCCCCAATTTTGAAAGAACATCAATAAAGAAGCTTACATTCCAAATTTGACAGCAATCGGTTAAATAGCGACTGAGATGTGGCCAGTTGAATATATACATGTAATTTTCCTCCACAAATCACTGTAATTTCGGCTTGGTTTGTAATGTTAGGAACCAAGCCGAAATTACAGTGATTTGTGGAGGGAAATTATAAGTTCAACTGGCCATATCTCAGCCACTATTTAACCAATAATATTGCTCTCAAATTCAGCATGTAAGCTTCTTTATTGATGTTCTTTCAAAATCGGGGATCAAAAGTTGATAAAGCGAAAATTATTTTTTCGTGACGTCACACTTAGGTACTATCGGTGCATGGCTTTTACGGAGGCAATTTATTATTATATTTACACAGTGATCAGTGAATGTAACCAAAAATAAGTGGAACTGCTTGCCAACAACCCTTTTTGATTGAATGGTAATTTGCAGGGGTTCATTTACAAGTGATGCAGTAAGAAATCACACTTCAAAATTAAAATGCAAATATATGTTTAATAATTATTGCTAATTATTCATTAAAATCATTTTTCTATCATATTGTGCAAGTGCAACTATTACTATGTAGTTCCTATTATTATTTTATTAATATTATTATTATGGCAAATTGTTATCAATATTCAAAATGTTGATCAAAAATATGAAGAAAAACTCATACATGCAATCAGTTGAGAACTACAGTCTTGTGTCCATCGACAAAACTTTTACAATTGAAATAACCTATTTATGTAAATAGTTAACTAGTAGTCTATACTTTAGATATTACATAACTTAGAAGTGTTGATTTATCATTTCTGTTTTTAACCTTAATGATGGTTATAACTTCTTCATCCATTTTTATTGGAAAAGGCATCCCAATATCCATGTGAAAATGATGGCTTATTGATAACGTCAAATTTTTGATTAACATGTTACAGTCGTTCAAGCATGGAAGTAGCGCAAAGCATTTTCATAACTCGCACATTGGCAACCCATAAGTTGAAAAGATGTATTTGCAAATGAAAATATTCCTTTACAAGTGTGAATGACATCGTTCAAGAAACACAGAACGTATGGTCTTTGTGGATTCAGAGTCTATCATTCTGCTTATCCATGCAACGTGTGCCACTCTCTTGGATCGATTCACTACAATAAGTATTGTCTTCAAGACTCATCTGAATAGCCCTCACAAGATCATCATCTTGTGTTACTGGGTTTTCTGAAGAATAAAATATATGTACCAGAATCATTGTAAGAAAAGACAAAAAACAAGTATTTTCCTGTAATGGACTGAAGTGTGTACACATACATTCTTTATACACTAGCTAATTACTGCAACACTTAGATACATTACACCTATTTGTTTTTTGTTGTTCTAATAGACTTGATTGGTCATTGTTCAAACTACACCTTGTTATGCATGTGTTTGCATAAGGTTATTCGTTTTCTGTTCAAACAGAGTGAACCCAAGCATGCAGGCCCACTTACTACAGACTACATTAGTGGGATAAATCCTGGATGGTGCTCACAATAGACTAGCATTACAAATTTTGCCTACCTTTAACTAAATCTCCATAGGATAATTCTAAAGCCTTTTGTAGAGATGTATCATCCATTGAGGGATTACCATTGCGTACAGAGTTGTCTTTGCCATCTTCGCCATCAGAGGATGCTGAACTACTAGACGAAGTAGAATGGCATTGTGTATGCTGTCGTTGACTTTCAGGAGTCGAACTGCAAGCTTGTTGGTCGAGAGATAACTGAATGGCACGCATCAGGTCCAAATCCAGTTCAACTTGGCTTTGATCTTCCTCCTGCTTTGTGGCCAGGGCCAGGTTTTCAGCCTGTTTTCTTTCAGCCTTTCGTTCTTCTGAAACACAATGTATACATAGATGACCACATGTATAAATGGTTGGGTACCAGCAGCTCAGCTGTACCAACTTTTAAAGAGAGAGAGAGAGAGCATAGTCTAATAAACATGCAGTCAACCTATATGTTCAATTTAAATTGCTTGAAGAAAAAAAATGGATGATTTTTATACAACAGACAGACAGTCAGACAGACGGAGCAATAAGACTTTATGGTATGACAGAAATCTACTTTTTGCAAAGTTTTTCAACTCTCAGTATATTTTACCAAGGAAAGATGGAAAATCCTTTTCATTTTTGTAATTCAAACCTGCAAGGCAATGGGTTGTTTGATGGGGGATGATATGCATACCTCGTTTCTTTAGCCTCCGTCGTTTAGTTCTCATATCAATACGAAGACAATCATAACAACAGTAATACGAAAGTTGACCAGTGTATTCTTTATTGATGCGTGGGTTAGGACAACCATTCCTTGAACACATACTAAGAAAGTTACTCATTCTAGAACCTGGGCTACTGTCAGGCGAGCTGTCTACTAAGGATGTCCCGGTCAGTTGTTGTCGTATGGATGTCTCAATTACTCGACGGATTTCATTGTAGTTATCTTCGCCTTCATCAGACTTGGAATATAGAAATAGATTATATGAGAATACAGTACTTAGTAGTCTAGTGGAATTGTGAATCAAAACTGATATTCTAATTCTAAACACTAAATAAAGAATCTGGCTTCCAGTTGTTTCTTGTGGGTGTGGTAAAGACTAAAGATCCAGACCTGCAAAACTGTACAATATTCAAGACGGTAATGCTGTGGTGTAGTGTGTCCAGCTAAACAATTTATTTTGTAATATTAAAAAAGTAAGCAATCTAAATCAACAATAGGCCATTTATATGATGGTATCATATAGTACATGTAAAAGTACCAGTGAGAATGCTTTGTCCTTTTGTTAGATAATTAGCACCAATTGTCTTACTATTCTCATGAGGGAATACAAATCTGAATAAGAAAGAAAATTCCCAAAGCATTCTGGTACTTGTAGCCAAATAATGCCATCATGAAAATCACCTATTTTTCTTGCAACAATGGCACAGCTGGACAAAAATGCTGCTGCAATTGTATTGCTGGCAATGTTGCATGATCCCAGCTTACCTCATCGTCAGACGACGCTGGAGGCTTGGTAAGCATTTCCAGTCTATTAAATCAACAAAAAGTACAGTAATAAGATATAAAGCTACAAATGATTTAAAACAGCAAAGTTTCAACTAAGCCACGGCTTAGCTAAGCCTAGGGGTTCGAGCTTGTCTAACTTAAGCCATGGATTAGCTAAGCTTAGGGGTTCGAGCTTGTCTAGCTTAAGCCACAGCTTAGGTAAGCCTAGTGATTTAAGCTTGTTTAGCTTAAGCCACAGCTTAGGTAAGCCTAGGTGTTCAAGCTCATCTAACTTAAGCCACGGCTTAGCTAAGCCAAGGGGTTCAAGCTCATCTAACTTAAGCCACGGCTTAGCTAAGCCAAGGGGTTCAAGCTCATCTAACTTAAGCCACGGCTTAGCTAAGCCAAGGGGTTCAAGCTGTCTAACTTAAGTCACAACTTAGCTAAGACTAGAGATTCAAGCTCATAGATAGCCATGGCTTAGCTAAGCTTACGGATTCGAGCTCATCTAACTTAAGCCATGCTAAGCCTAGGGGTTCAATCTTGTCTAACTTAGGCCATGGCTTAGCTAAGCCTAAGGGTTCAAGCTCATCTAACTTAATCCACAGCTTAGCTAAGCCTAGTGATTTAAGCTTGTTTAGCTTAAGCCACAGCTTAGGTAAGCCTAGGGGTTCAAGCTTGTCTAACTTAAGTCACAGCTTAGCTAAACCTAGGGGTTCAAGCTTGTCTAACTTAAGTCACAGCTTAACTAAGCCTAGGGGTTCAAGCTCATCTACCTTAAGTCACAGCTTAGCTAAGCTTACGGATTCGAGCTCATCTAACTTAAGCCATGCTAAGCCTAGGGGTTCAATCTTGTCTAACTTAGGCCATGGCTTAGCTAAGCCTAGGGGTTCAAGCTCATCTAACTTAAGCCACAACTTAGCTAAGCTCAGGGGTTCAAGCTCATCTAACTTAAGCCATGGCTTAGCTAAGCCAAGGGGTTCAAGCTGTCTAACTTAAGTCACGGATTAGCTAAGCCTAGGGGTTCAAGCTGTCTACCTTAAGCCATGGATTAGCTAAGCCTAGGGGTTTAAGCTGTCTAACTTAAGTCACAGCTTAGCTAAGCCTAGGGGTTCAAGCTGTCTAACTTAAGTCACAACTTAGCTAAGACTAGAGATTCAAGCTCATCTACCTTAAGCCATGGCTTAGCTAAGCTTACCGATTCGAGCTCATTCTTAGCCATGCTAAGCCTAGGGGTTCAATCTTGTCTAACTTAGGCCATGGCTTAGCTAAGCCTAGGGGTTCAAGCTCATCTAACTTAAGCCACAACTTAGCTAAGCTCAGGGGTTCAAGCTCATCTAACTTAAGCCATGGCTTAGCTAAGCCAAGGGGTTCAAGCTGTCTAACTTAAGTCACGGATTAGCTAAGCCTAGGGGTTCAAGCTGTCTACCTTAAGCCATGGATTAGCTAAGCCTAGGGGTTTAAGCTGTCTAACTTAAGTCACTGATTAGCTAAGCCTAGGGTTTCAAGCTCGTCTAACTTAAGCCAAGGATTAGCTAAGCTTAGGGGTTCAAGCTGTCTAACTTAAGTCACTGATTAGCTAAGCCTAGGGTTCAAGCTCGTCTAACTTATGTCACGGCTTAGCTAAGCCTAGGGGTTCAAGCTCGTCTAACTTAAGCCAAGGATTAGCTAAGCCTAGGGGTTCATGCTCGTCTATCTTAAGCCATGGCTTAGCTAAGCCTAGGGGTTCAAGCTCGTCTAACTTAAGCCATGGCTTAGCTAAGCTTAGGGGTTCAAGCTCGTCTAACTTAAGCCCACCTTAGCTAAGCCTAGGGGTTCAAGCTCGTCTAACTTAAGCCACGGCTTAGTTAACCTAGGGGTTTGAGCTCATCTAACTTAAGCCACAGATTAGCTAAGCCTAGAGGTTCAAGCTGTCTAACTTAAGTCACAACTTAGCTAAGACTAGAGATTCAAGCTCATCTACCTTAAGCCATGGCTTAGCTAAGCCTAGGGGTTCAAGCTTGTCTAACTTAAGCCACAACTTAGCTAAGCCTAGGGGTTCAAGCTCGTCTAACTTATGTCATGGCATAGCTAAGCCTAGGGGTTCAAGCTGTCTAACTTAAGCCACAACTTAATTAGCTAAGCCTAAGGGTTCAAGCTGTCTAACTTAAGTCACGGCTAAGCTAAGCTTAGGGGTTTGAGCTCATCTAACTTAAGCCATGGCTTAGGTATCAATCAATCAATGGGTTGATTAAAAGAAATGAAAAAGAAAGTTTTGACTCATTTATGAGTTGTTCACTACATTCCTAAGCTGCAGCATACTATTTGATATAACTTACTTGGTTTGATATAACTTACTTGGTTTGATATAACTTACTTGGACATGAATGGTTCAGGAAGTTCTTCATCTGGAATGAGACCACGAGATAATGCCAGTAAAAATGTCTGTTTTTTATTACGTAAAAATGCTGTTGCTTGGATGATTTTTGACCTTGGAGTGCGCAGGTATGGTCGGGCCACCATTTGAGATAAGTTTTCTGTTGCTTCCTCGACTTCTGTCTGAACAACACACAACAGTATTTAAATATAAGGTGAACAACTGTAGCTATGCTTATAAACACTTCAATGGTTTGCTGTGACTGAGTCCAAGATTTGGAAACCACTCAAATGTTCCTCACTGCTGTTTTCTCTCAAACTGCTTGTCAGTTGTACTGCTGCCTGTCAGCAATACATAAAATTACAACTGTTGGAATGATATGACACACAAAAGGCGTCACTAGTCCTATACTTTTTTGGTTGGTTTCTTTCAATGCTTTCAAAGATTACCTGCATTAGCTCAAATATCATCTTTTTTTCTTTGTTGCCATCAAGGAAGAATCCATAAACATAAGAAGATTTTAAAACTTGTCGAGCTTCAAGAAGTTCCCGTACAGCTTGCTCCACAAACTTGGTGTCCACGCCATCAAGAGACGAGTCTACAGAATAGTTGATTTGAGTGTGTTTATACAGTGAAACTAAAAACAGTATTTCTAGTCTTAGGTCAGGACCCTTTATTACATGTAACTATGATCAGATTATCCAAAGAATCACAAGTTTCTAATCTGCCCTCGAGTGAGTAATGACACGTCTGGTCAAAATGACCCATCCCTAACAAACGTTTTTTTGAAATAGATGTATACTCTTCAACAAAGAAGCTCACAGTGCTGTACCAACTGAGTCAGTTTTTATAATAAACTGATTACATTATTGAATTATTATTGTATTATTATTATTATTATTATCTTTTGTTGTTGTCATTCATTATCCATCATGGAAACTCTGGGCCAAATGCATTTAGTATATACAACGAAACTATTGCAAAAAAATCTAAGTAAGTTTTTAGTGATCAGCAAAAGAAATAGCTTGTAATACAGAAGAGTGTATATTCTTGTAAATTAGTGGCCTCACTGCTTGGCCAAGCATACCGTTTTCTGCAGCAGAAATAGCAAGTGCCGTCATCTTCTCCTTTGCAGCACCAAGTAGAGGTTTTTCAAGCTGAAAAAGACAACAACAAAGTATTATGAGGTGACACGTAGCTGCTCAGAAGAGCTGTTTTGATTGGATAATACAAACAATAGAATTCATTAATATCTAGTATTGTCTACTCGTTCTATTGTTTTGTTTCTATTGTTTTACTCTAATAGTATTGACCAATTGGCATAGATCTTCTAAGAGCTGCAGGCCTAGTATTACATCATTGTTCTCTGCCTTACTGCCACCTCATTAATAGGCCTAGGTAACATTGTACGGCTACATTTATAGTCTATTATTTATCTTATATCATGATTGTTTAATAGGCCTAGGCAACATTGTACGGCTACATTTATAGTCTATTATTTATCTTATATCATGATTGTTTAATAGGCCTAGGCAACATTGTACGGCTACATTTATAGTCTATTATTTATCTTATATCATGATTGTTTAATAGGCCTAGGCAACATTGTACGGCTACATTTATAGTCTATTATTTATCTTATATCATGATTGTTTAATAGGCCTAGGCACATTGTACGGCTACATTTATAGTCTATTATTTATCTTATATCATGATTGTTTAATAGGCCTAGGCAACATTGTACGGCTACATTTATAGTCTATTATTTATCTTATATCATTGTAATTAGATTCTGAAAAGCCCAGGCCAATCAGAATTAATAAAAAAAATATTATTACTATGGTACTTGGGCTTCCTGTGGAATGCCCAAGGTGTAAAATGCTGTTTCTTTTTTTTGTATGTCACAAATCGCCATCTGAGCTCTTAGGCGCATGCATGAGCTCTGTGCCACTGGCTGAGTGACAATGAAGGCTTGTGACTTGATGATTAGTTTCAAGTACTGAACTATGAAAAGGAATAATAGATAATAATATAAACTAAACGTGATTTTGAGAAGGCATTATCGGTTTATAATGACGGTTAGTTGGGAGAAAATATATTCGGTATTGGCGGAGTCACGTAGCGACGGAGCCAATACCTGGAATATATTTTCTCCCAACACCGTCATTATAAACCGATAATGCCTTCTCAAAATCGCGTTTAGTCTTGTATCGCAATTCTAACAAAATGACACGAAAAAAGGGAAATACTGGTTAGTTTTCAAGGATTTAAAGCGAAATTCTCCTTAAAAGCGCGCGTAATATCACATGCTTTATATGACTTTATACTAAGCCATAGCATGCTCCATCTACTAACTTTGAAGCTATTTTCATGGTTTTTGAACCTCGAGTAGTAGTGTAAGAAGTAATTGAGTTTTTGAATCATCATGTTTTCTTCTGAAGCCTGTTGTTGGATCAATCAAAAGCTTGCTTCAGTTACATTTCACTAATTGATTGTATGCATCACAAATGAACACACAGTATTGAACAAATAAACAATACCAACACCAAACATAAGCAGGGGCGTAGGCGGGGGAGGTCACAGGGTGACTGTGACCTCCCTTCCTCTGGCACTACTCTTTAAATTTATATGTTTGAGGAGGGGAGGAGGGGATTTGGTGGTAAACGATATGGAGTGTGACTCCCCCAATGGAATATCCTGGCTACGCCCCTGATTAGCTTGAGGACAAAGCAAGAATAAAAGATTGTAGTATACAATGACTATTTTACCTGTCTTATTTTATCCACACAGTCAATATTAAGCTTACGTATAATTTCATATCGGTTACATCTGTAAATAAACATACTCAATGGTCTAATGCAAAGTCATATCAAGAAAGCAACAAACATCTATCAGGCATACCTAAAATATCCTCCTGTAGCTGAGCTATGTTTCTTCCAGAGTTCTAAGCAAACCCAACAGAATTCGTATTTGCACTGAAAAGAAGACATTAAACTGTGTATTAACAACTGCACCTCTGCATAGGGCTAGACCTTCCAAGAGTTAGAGACCTTCCAAGAGACATACCTTTGTACATTTAATGTGGTTACAGCCTTCTGTCTTTTGTATTGGTGATCTGAAAGGATAGAAGATGGTCATGCCACCTCTACTGCCTGCTATATGAATACTTACTTGCAGTTTGGACAATGTTTAGAGTTTGTTACAAGCCATAGTGTGTTAGCAACTCTACTGCCTGCTATATGAATACTTACTTGCAGTTTGGACAATGTTTAGAGTTTGCTACAAGCCATAGTGTGTTAGCAACTCTACTGCATGCTGCATGAATACTTACTTGCAGTTTGGACAATGTTTAGAGTTTGTTACAAGCCATAGTGTGTTAGCAACTCTTTCAGATTCTGGACACTCCTCCAAACCTAGTAGTGATAAATACCTTAGATAAGAAGTTAAACCACTCATCCATGCTACAACAGTAAACCACTTAGTAAAGATGCACAGCCAACATACAATAATTAATTTGCAAACAGCGTTTCATAATTAATTAAACCACTTTATTATATTTAGCACATGCAGATACTACACAAATACTGTACACACAATTTCCACAATAGAAAAACACATTATTGAAAACATTTTGTAGAAATATAACAATTATTCAACTATAAAGTGAACATACTTTCCTTCTCCTTTAAAGCAGGTATTTGTGGTAACATCTCTGCAATCTTTAAGGACCATCTTTCCCATAGTTCACATGTACATGGTTTGTGTGGTTCTTGCCAACAGTGCCTATAATTTCAATGAAGTAACATAAGTTTAATCATCAATGGAATTGCTTAGTATATATATGTATAGCTGTTTTAATAACAACAATGGACTCAAGTCAGGGACCAATGAAAGAAGACAATTTTAGCTGAGAACAATTTCCATGTTCTTGCACTTTCATATGCTTTACCATCAGTTGAACATGGTTTTCTTGCTAATATCAGATCTCACTTTTCCTCAAAAACATTAGAGAACATTTACGTATTTCATACCAGCAGAAATAATGTCCACTGCCACAGTCTACTACTAAGCAAGCAGTCTCTGTTAATCTTCGTTGTGTTAGTGAATTAATGGTCTTAGTCAATGGTGAAGCAATGAGGGGAAGACGTACAGCACGACCACAGCCTTGTGCAGGACACCACTTGATATTTGGATTGGATTCCACAAATGCCTGAACACACAAGAACAGTAGAAACTATAGGTAAGACATACATTGCAATACTTGCGCTGTCACAATATGCACATCATTGCATGCAATACTGCCAAACTAGAATCCAAAACTACTGCTGTGTTTATACACACATTGCAATACTTGCACTCTCACTATATACACATCATTGCATGCAATAGTGCCAAACTAGAATCCAAAACTACCGCTGTGTTTATACACACATTGCAATACTTGCACAATCACAATATGCACATCATTGCATGCAATACTGCCAAACTAGAATCCAAAACTACCGCTGTGTTTATACACACATTGCAATACTTGCACAATCACAATATGCACATCATTGCATGCAATACTGCCAAACTAGAATCCAAAACTACTGCTGTGTTTATACACACATTGCAATACTTGCACAATCACAATATGCACATCATTGCATGCAATAGTGCCAAACTAGAATCCAAAACTACTGCTGTGTTTATACACACATTGCAATACTTGCACTGTCACAATATGCACATCATTGCATGCAATAGTGCCAAACTAGAATCCAAAACTACTGCTGTGTCTATACACACATTGCAATACTTGTACTCTCACTATATGCACATCATTGCATGCAATAGTGCCAAACTAGAATCCAAAACTACTGCTGTGTCTATACACACATTGCAATACTTGCACTGTCACAATATGCACATCATTGCATGCAATAGTGCCAAACTAGAATCCAAAACTACTGCTGTGTTTATACACACATTGCAATACTTGCACTGTCACAATATGCACATCATTGCATGCAATAGTGCCAAACTAGAATCCAAAACTACTGCTGTGTCTATACACACATTGCAATACTTGTACTCTCACTATATGCACATCATTGCATGCAATAGTGCCAAACTAGAATCCAAAACTACTGCTGTGTCTATACACACATTGCAATACTTGCACTGTCACAATATGCACATCATTGCATGCAATAGTGCCAAACTAGAATCCAAAACTACCGCTGTGTCTATACACACATTGCAATACTTGCACAATCACAATATGCACATCATTGCATGTAATACTGCCAAACTAGAATCCAAAACTACCGCCGTGTTTATACACACATTGCAATACTTGCACACAATAGAGTTGTCATCATATGAGTGGGAAACCTATGGCATGGAGTTACGGTACAGAATCAAAGACATCTATTCAATCATTCACACACCTTAATATCATTTTGTAAGTAGCGACTTGCCATTTCCTTTGAAACTATATTTTCGATTGTTTCCTAGAATAAATACAAAAGATAATAATAATAATAATAATAATGATGATGATGATGATTTATTTATATAGCGCTATAGATAACTATACAGTCACTACTAAATTAGACAGACTGCTCTATGAGAATCATCATTGTGTTTGGGGGCAGGTTCTCTCTCTTCCTGCTCCCTCATTTCAATTCTTAATCACAGATTTGGAGACTACTTTCATCAAATCAGATATGAGGTAAGCTACTTGTCACCTCAGTGTTTTACCTGTGGTCAGGGTTTCTACGTTGAGTGGGTTCCCTGTGGTCAGGGTTTCTATGTTGAGTGGGTTACCTGTGGTCAGGGTTTCTATGTTGAGTGGGTTACCTGTGGTCAGGGTTTCTATGTTGAGTGGGTTACCTGTGGTAAGGGTTTCTACGTTGAGTGGGTTACCTGTGGTCAGGGTTTCTATGTTGAGTGGGTTACCTGTGGTCAGGGTTTCTATGTTGAGTGGGTTACCTGTGGTCAGGGTTTCTACGTTGAGTGGGTTCCCTGTGGTCAGGGTTTCTATGTTGAGTGGGTTACCTGTGGTCAGGGTTTCTATGTTGAGTGGGTTACCTGTGGTCAGGGTTTCTATGTTGAGTGGGTTACCTGTGGTAAGGGTTTCTACGTTGAGTGGGTTACCTGTGGTCAGGGTTTCTATGGCAGTGGGTTACGTGTGGTCAGGGTTTCGACAGTGAGTGGGTTACCTGTGGTCAGGGTTTCTATGTTGAGTGGGTTACCTGTGGTCAGGGTTTCTATGTTGAGTGGGTTACCTGTGGTCAGGGTTTCTACGTTGAGTGGGTTACCTGTGGTCAGGGTTTCTATGTTGAGTGGGTTACCTGTGGTCAGGGTTTCTATGTTGAGTGGGTTACCTGTGGTAAGGGTTTCTACGTTGAGTGGGTTACCTGTGGTCAGGGTTTCTATGGCGAGTGGGTTACGTGTGGTCAGGGTTTCTACAGTGAGTGGGTTACCTGTGGTCAGGGTTTCTATGTTGAGTGGGTTACCTGTGGTCAGGGTTTCTATGTTGAGTGGGTTACCTGTGGTAAGGGTTTCTACGTTGAGTGGGTTACCTGTGGTCAGGGTTTCTATGTTGAGTGGGTTACCTGTGGTCAGGGTTTCTATGTTGAGTGGGTTACCTGTGGTAAGGGTTTCTACGTTGAGTGGGTTACCTGTGGTCTGTGGTCAGGGTTTCTATGTTGAGTGGGTTACCTGTGGTCAGGGTTTCTATGTTGAGTGGGTTACCTGTGGTCAGGGTTTCTATGTTGAGTGGGTTCCCTGTGGTCAGGGTTTCTATGTTGAGTGGGTTACCTGTGGTCAGGGTTTCTATGTTGAGTGGGTTACCTGTGGTCAGGGTTTCTATGTTGAGTGGGTTACCTGTGGTAAGGGTTTCTACGTTGAGTGGGTTACCTGTGGTCAGGGTTTCTATGGCGAGTGGGTTACGTGTGGTCAGGGTTTCTACAGTGAGTGGGTTACCTGTGGTCAGGGTTTCTATGTTGAGTGGGTTACCTGTGGTCAGGGTTTCTATGTTGAGTGGGTTACCTGTGGTCAGGGTTTCTACGTTGAGTGGGTTACCTGTGGTCAGGGGTTTCTATGTTGAGTGGGTTACCTGTGGTCAGGGTTTCTATGTTGAGTGGGTTACCTGTGGTAAGGTTTCTATGTTGAGCGAGTCAGGGGTTTCTACGTTGAGTGGGTTTTACCTGTGGTCAGGGTTTCTATGGCGAGTGGGTTACGTGTGGTCAGGGTTTCTACAGTGAGTGGGTTACCTGTGGTCAGGGTTTCTATGTTGAGTGGGTTACCTGTGGTCAGGGTTTCTATGTTGAGTGGGTTACCTGTGGTAAGGGTTTCTACGTTGAGTGGGTTACCTGTGGTCAGGGTTTCTATGGCGAGTGGGTTACGTGTGGTCAGGGTTTCTACAGTGAGTGGGTTACCTGTGGTCAGGGTTTCTATGTTGAGTGGGTTACCTGTGGTCAGGGTTTCTATGTTGAGTGGGTTACCTGTGGTCAGGGTTTCTATATTGAGTGGGTTACCTGTGGTCAGGGTTTCTATGTTGAGTGGGTTACCTGTGGTCAGGGTTTCTATGTTGAGTGGGTTACCTGTGGTCAGGGTTTCTATGTTGAGTGGGTTATCTGTGGTCAGGGTTTCTATGTTGAGTGGGTTACCTGTGGTCAGGGTTTCTATGTTGAGTGGGTTACCTGTGGTCAGAGTTTCTATGTTGAGTGGGTTACCTGTGGTAAGGGTTTCTATGTTGAGTGGGTTACCTGTGGTCAGGGTTTCTATGTTGAGTGGGTTACCTGTGGTAAGGGTTTTTCTGTGTTGAGTGGGTTACCTGTGGTCAGGGTTTTTCTATGTTGAGTAGGTTACCTGTGGTCAGGGTTTTTATGTTGAGTGGGTTACCTGTGGTCAGGGTTTCTATGTTGAGTGGGTTACCTGTGGTCAGGGTTTCTATGTTCAGTGGGTTACCTGTGGTCAGGGTTTCTATGTTGAGTAGGTTACCTGTGGTAAGGGTTTCTATGTTGAGTGGGTTATCTGTGGTCAGGGTTTCTATGTTGAGTAGGTTACCTGTGGTCAGGGTTTCTATGTTGAGTAGGTTACCTGTGGTAAGGGTTTCTATGTTGAGTGGGTTATCTGTGGTCAGGGTTTCTATGTTGAGTGGGTTATCTGTGGTCATGGTTTCTATGTTGAGTGGGTTATCTGTGGTCATGGTTTCTATGTTGAGTGGGTTACCTGTGGTCAGGGTTTCTACGTTGAGTTGGTTACCTGTGGTCAGGGTTTCTATATTGAGTGGGTTACCTGTGGTCAGGGTTTCTATGTGGTGGGTTCTGTGGGGTTTCTATGTTGAGTGGGTTACCTGTGGTCAGGGTTTCTATGTTGAGTGGGTTACCTGTGGTCAGGGGGTTTCTACGTTGAGTGGGTTTTACCTGTGGGTCATGGGTTTCTATGTTGAGTGGGTTACCTGTGGTCAGGGTTTCTACGTTGAGTGGGTTACCTGTGGTCAGGGTTTCTATATTGAGTGGGTTACCTGTGGTCAGGGTTTCTATGTTGAGTGGGTTATCTGTCGTCATGGTTTCTATGTTGAGTGGGTTACCTGTGGTCAGGGTTTCTACGTTGAGTGGGTTACCTGTGGTCAGGGTTTCTTCTATGGGTTGAGTGGGTTACCTGTGGTCAGGGTTTCTGTGTTGAGTGGGTTACCTGTGGTCAGGGTTTCTACGTTGAGTGGGTTACCTGTGGTCAGGGTTTCTATGTTGAGTGGGTTACCTGTGGTCAGGGTTTCTACGTTGAGTGGGTTACCTGTGGTCAGGGTTTCTATGTTGAGTGGGTTACCTGTGGTCAGGGTTTCTATGTTGAGTGGGTTACCTGTGGTCAGGGTTTCTATGTTGAGTGGGTTACCTGTGGTCAGGGTTTCTACGTTGAGTTGGCTACCTGTGGTCAGGGTTTCTATGTTGAGTGGGTTACCTGTGGTCAGGGTTTCTATAAGTATGTTATTAGCAGTTCTTCAAATGACTTACCAAGGGAACTAAAGTGTTACAGTTGAATGCAGGACATTGTATGTTGTGGACATCTCCTTCTTTGATTTTGATATTCAGATAACTGTAATACAAATATCCATATTTCAATCATCTCCATACACAAATAATACTAATTAACACTATAAAATATCATTGTACTACCTGTAGCTTGAAAAGAGCATACAGTGTTCATTGGGAACACACAAAGGCATAGGATTAAGCCACATGGGTGACTATTGGCTTGAAAAGTTCACGCATCACAAAATCAACAATTCAATACGAACTACGTGCCACCCTCTATAACAACAAGCACTGGCAGTTAATGAGCTCTACATTTCAACATTAATTACCTTTCCCAACATGAACAGCATGCTTCATGGCCACAGGACAAAGCCACAAGTTGGTTGTTATCAGAGGTGATACAATCTGTACAAATTATACATGTTTGTTGCTGTCGAAAAAACCACAGACATTTAATCCTCTCTGCTAGTCAAGTGATTGATCACCACAGGTATCCCACAATACATGTACACAGGGAGACCAACATTTAGTACCACAATGCATGTACACATGTACACAGGGAGACCAACATTTAGTACCACAATACATGTACACATGTACACAGGGAGACCAACATTTAGTACCACAATACATGTACACATGTACACAGGGAGACCAACATTTAGTACCACAACAATACACATGTACACAGGGACACCAACATTTAGTACCACAATGCATGTACACATGTACACAGGGAGACCAATATTTAGTACCACATTTACATGTACACAGGGAGACCAACATTTAGTACCACAATACATGTACACATGTACACAGGGAGACCAACATTTAGTACCACAATGCATGTACACATGTACACAGGGACACCAACATTTAGTACCACAATACATGTACACATGTACACAGGGAGACCAACGTTTAGTACCACAATTTACATGTACACAGGGAGACCAACATTTAGTACCACAATACATGTACACATGTACACAGGGAGACCAACATTTAGTACCACAATACATGTACACAGGGAGACCAACATGTAGTACCACAATACATGCACACATATGCAATGAAAGCATTTTGGATGATTTTACTTACAGGAGAATCGATACCAGCAGCTTGTTTTGAACTCTCTGTGTCTCCTTCTAAAAGACAGATAGTACATTACTAGTGAACAACTTCTATGGACTGCATGTATACTTTACCTTCTAGATATCGAACTCCTGCTTTCTCGCAAGCAAGTTTAGGGTCAGCAATCCATGCCACAACAAGTTTCTCTCTGGACCACTCTGAACAACACAATGTTAAACAATAAATAGTTTCAGTTTCTGGTCAAATACAAGTATATTTTTCTTTTTCATTGTATTGTATTAAGTATATGAATACTCACCATGATCTCTTAATAAAGCATCTGCAGTGAACAGTGGTACCTGATACCAATGAGGGCAACATGATAATTATTATTAGACACAGCACACGGTACATGACCAACACCAGTGTGTTAATAGGGTTATGTGGGAGACTACCCAGCCATATTGATAAATGGACAATAAATGTTGATAGAGCTTTTAACACTTATGCCAAGGGTATGGGGAGATTGGTGTGGCCATAATCTTAGCAAGGAAATTCTGGAAAAAATCAAAACATTCTTCTAGAACACCCACTTGGGCTTCCTGTGGTAGAGACACCATGCAGGGAAGGTATATTGATAATTACTTGGGCTTCCTGTGGTGACACCATGCAGGGAAGGTATATTGATAATTACTTGGGCTTCCTGTGGTAGAGACACCATGCAGGGAAGGTATATTGATAATTACTTGGGCTTCCTGTGGTAGAGACACCATGCAGGGAAGGTATATTGATAATTACTTGGGCTTCCTGTGGTAGAGACACCATGCAGCAGGGAAGGTATATTGATAATTACTTGGGCTTCCTGTGGTAGAGACACCATGCAGGGAAGGTATATTGATAATTACTTGGGCTTCCTGTGGTAGAGACACCATGCAGGGAAGGTATATTGATAATTACTTGGGCTTCCTGTGGTAGAGACACTATGCAGGGAAGGTATATTGATAATTACTTGGGCTTCCTGTGGTAGAGACACCATGCAGGGAAGGTATATTGATAATTACTTGGGCTTCCTGTGGTAGAGACACCATGCAGGGAAGGTATATGATGATAATTACTTGGGCTTCCTGTGGTAGAGACACTATGCAGGGAAGGTATATTGATAATTACTTGGGCTTCCTGTGGTAGAGACACCATGCAGGGAAGGTATATTGATAATTACTTGGGCTTCCTGTGGTAGAGACACCATGCAGGGAAGGTATATTGATAATTACTTGGGCTTCCTGTGGTAGAGACACCATGCAGGGAAGGTATATTGATAATTACTTGGGCTTCCTGTGGTAGAGACACTATGCAGGGAAGGTATATTGATAATTACTTGGGCTTCCTGTGGTAGAGACACCATGCAGGGAAGGTATATTGATAATTACTTGGGCTTCCTGTGGTAGAGACACCATGCAGGGAAGGGATATTGATAATTACTTGGGCTTCCTGTGGTAGAGACACCATGCAGGGAAGGTATATTGATATTATTACTACTTGGGCTTCCTGTGGTAGAGACACCATGCAGGGAAGGTATATTGATAATTACTTGGGCTTCCTGTGGTAGAGACACCATGCAGGGAAGGGATATTGATAATTACTTGGGCTTCCTGTGGTAGAGACACCATGCAGGGAAGGTATATTGATAATTACTTGGGCTTCCTGTGGTAGAGACACCATGCAGGGAAGGTATATTGATAATTACTTGGGCTTCCTGTGGTAGAGACACCATGCAGGGAAGGTATATTGATAATTACTTGGGCTTCCTGTGGTAGAGACACCATGCAGGGAAGGTATATTGATAATTACTTGGGCTTCCTGTGGTAGAGACACCATGCAGGGAAGGGATATTGATAAAATGTTTTATTTCCTGGGGTAACATCCTTGCCCACCCTGAGCTATACACTGACAGGTACACAACTCACCTGTAACATGTCTGCTGTCTCAACAAGCAGTTGGTCTTTGGCTTCCTGCAAGTCTTGTGCACATAGGCCTCTGTGTGACTGATAAAACAGGTTTACAACAAGTATCAAAACCCAAATGGGAGCAGCACACAGGAAGCCCAACTATTTTTTTTCTGAAGCTTTCATAAAAACACACCTTTTTATTGCAGGGAGCCAAAACATTACCATTATGGCAACTTAAAGGGCAAGTGTCATGAGTGTTGTCAAAAAGCTGGAAATGATATTAAGATGATAGTAATTGGTCTCACTAAGAACTTGAATACAAAAAGCCTCATAAAAACAGAAGTCGAGAAAACCAGAAATAAGCAGACGTGACGTCATAGGGGTCAATCCAACACACAACAACAGAACGCAACCTGCTTGAAGATAACATTTGGCAGACGAGTCTTCAAGTCTGAGCTCACTCGAAAGTCTTTATTTGGGAAGTGATTTAGAAGTCATAGAGGGTTAAAGCAAGTCCAAAAAGAGCAATAAGGGTGATACTGGACTCTCATGACGTCACACGAGCGGGAAATTTGAATTCTGATTAGTGAAACTTCAGAAAATAAATCTGTTCTTGAAAATACATTTTCTTGTAAATAGGTTTAGTTATATTACCTTTATTAGTCGGGCTTCCTGTGGAAGGCCCGGCTCTAAAAATGCAGGTCGGTCATCATTGTCATTGACCTCAAATCACCAACTGGGTTCTACAGCGCATGCGAGACATCGCACTCTTCACAAACCTTGTTGGAGGAAGGTTATGTCGTCTTGTTTTCAAAATAACCACAATAATTCATAGAGATATGGATTTATCAATCCAGTAATGGTACTGCAAAGGGTTTAGAGATCTTTAGAACTTAGAATGAAGTGAGTTGATACACGCAGTGAAGAAAAAAAAGCAATTACGCAGAGTTGTGAGGTTTTCAGACACCGAGCCGAGGTACCTAAACCCATATTAATTTTACACTTCACCCAAACATTGTTTAATCACTCTGCGATGTCTAGTTTATGTATACAGTATTTGTATGGATATATTTATGGTACCACATAAACTATGTCATTGTCATTCATGATTCGTTGAGTTTGTGAAATCACAGTAAATTGCAAGGGAAGCATGTTCTACCGAGTCACGCAACTGAGCGAACACTGTTTTAATCGCACTAAGATATCTATATTTAGTTCAAATAGGCTACATATCAGTTAGAAGCCAACTTCACGCTAGTAGAGCATCTAGTTATATAATAGTAAATACTACACAAATTATTTTTAGAATAATTTTCTTTCCATGAAACTTGCCCTTTAAGAAAACATAAATGGGCTTCCTGTGGATTGAATATGTTAGATATTACAAGCACTCTGATTGGCTGGCTACAAGCACTCTGATTGGCTGGCTACAGTCAGAGGACAGAGACACACTTGCTCACAATCATCCAATAGTCTTTTATAAAAGTAATAGAAAATCAATCAATGGCCACTTGTGTCTAAATACTGTGATATAAACATGATGGGCATTGTAGAGAAGCAAGTCTAGGAACCGAACACGGCAACATAAATGTCTATGACATGGGGAGGAAAATACCTCTGTATTCTCTTGGAGCGTATGTGCATGATCCTCTATGTCTTGCTCTGGGGCACTTTCCTGCATGTTTGAGGATCATGATTTCAGAAAAACAAACAACGATTAGTTTAAAGTGTCTAAAGTCATCTCTCTCTTTTCTGAATAATAATTTCTACTACAGGAACCTTTTGTTTGTTTTGTTATACATTCCCTATATCTCTAATACAGAGACTTTGTAAAGCTGAACAGTAAGAAGATGCTACTGATGGGATCCAGCTTAGTGAGAACTTGATTATAAAGAACATCATTCTTTTACTTACACAAAACACCATCTTGGATTCCAGAAAAGAAGCAATATCAGAAAAGTTTCCTTGAATTGCACAATCGCATGCCGTTTGTGCATCCTTGTTCTCTTCATAAAGTGGCATGCCATTAGCTACAAGAAGCTGATGACAGAAAATCACTGGATTAATATGACAGTATTGGCCATTATTATTTATACAAATATATGTTATACAAACCTGCACACATTGAAATAATCCAGAACTTGCAGCATAATGTAGGGCTGTGTTTCCTTTCTACAGAAAAACAGAATTTAATGATAATGATGTATTGATGATAATAATGATGATGATAATTATGATGATGATAATTATGATAACAATAATGATGATGAAAATAATGATAATGATGATAATAATGATGATGATAATGATGATGATAATAATGATGATGATAATTATGATAACAATAATAATGATGATGAAAATAATGATAATGATGATAATAATGATGATGATAATGATGATGATAATAATGATGATGATAATTATGATAACAATAATAATGATGATGAAAATAATGATAATGATGATAAAAATGATAAGAACAATAATGATGATTATAATAATAATAATGGTGATGATGATAATAATAATGATGATGATAATAATGATGATGATGATAATTATGAAAACAAAAAATAATGAGAATGAGAATGATGAGAACAATAATGATGATTATAACTAGCAGTTGCATAATGCAAAGGAAGTGCTGCTGAGCCACACCAACAACACATTTGATACGAAACAAGATTAGTCATTGATAGTGTGTCCTGACACTGGGTCACGATTGAGAACTGTAGACAAAGCTAGTGAGAATTAGTAACTGTAAAATATTAACTATAATGGGTAAATAGTTCAGGGACAATGTTTCTCTATCTGGGATATCTCCTCTACTAAGACAATCAAGGTAAAGTCTGTCACCTTCGGTTAGGATCTCATCGATCGTTTCAGAAGTCCACCGAGCGATAGGCAAACATGGGCAAATTCCGTGAGCAATTGTATTATGACATCCTCTCGAAATGTCACTGAAGCATTTGTCAACTTGATGAATAGTTCCAGCAGTAAATAAACTGGTGTTTTGATACTGATATTCGAAAATAGCTGTCGAAATCATCCAGACCACAGGTAGTCCGACGTGTGATAGACCTGATACGTGACAGAAATCCGGATACCAAAAAATCGAAAATCTAGCTGGCATCCAGTTTAACACGTGACAGAAATCCGGATACCAAAAGATCGAGTGCTGTCAAGAGTATTTCGCTGCTCGCGCGTAATAAGGATGATGATAATGATAACAATAATAATGTTGATGAAAATCATGATAATGATGATAATAATAATGATGATGATAACAATAATGATGATGATAATAATGATGATGATAATAATAATAATGATGATAATAATAATGATGATGATAATAATGATGATGATAATAATAATAATGATGATAATAATAATGATGATGATAACAATAATGATGATGATAATAATGATGATGATAATAATAATAATGATGATACATGTAATAATAATGATAATAATGATGATGATGATGATAATAATGATGATAATAATAATGATGATAATAATAATGATGATGATAATAATAATAATGATAATAATAATGATGATGATGATAATAATAATAATGATAATAATAATGATAATAATAATGATGATGATGATAATAATAATGATGATAATAATAATGATGATGATGATGATAATAATGATGATAATAATAATGATGATGATAATAATGATGATGATAATAATAATAATGATAATAATAATGATGATGATGATAATAATAATAATGATAATAATAATGATGCTGATAATAATAATGATGATGATGATAATAATAATAATGATAATAATGATGATGATGATGATAATAACAAGAAGAAGAAGAACAATAATAACAACAACACTGTCTTTATTATTGAGGATACAATAGTTAATGTAAAATATTTTATACTGGTAAAATAATACAATGGTCCATCCTCCTTACCACATCCTTCCTTCTTCCCAGTGGGGGGGGGGGGGGGGGGGGGGGGGGGGGGGGGGGGGGGTAATCCTTCCAGTTTTGGGTAGGGATCGATGGACTCCCTCCCCCTCTCTCTCCGCCCCCCTCTTCTCCAGTCCCCCCTCTTTTCCCTTCCCCTTTTCCCCCACCCCTCCCCCTCCTTTCCCCTAGAGCCTGGCTACGCAGGCTAATGTGCCGCTGAGCCCCCAAACCCTGACCCTGTCCCAGATCAGAGTAAATGTCCTAAAACTATTCCCTATTCCATTTAATTTTATACAAAGCGACGATTCTGTAAACATCCAACCCTGTTCCAGACGTACTTTGTGAAAATAGATACCCTGTTCCAGAGAGAGAGTGTGATTTCATATACCCTGTTCCAGAGTAAAAATGCTGAAAACCATGCCCTGTTTGGCAGCACGCACCCATATAGCGAATATAGGGGAGTACCCCCCCCTTCCCCCCCCTCCCCCCTCCCCCCTCCCCCCCCCCCCCCTTCACCCTCCCTTCTCCCTGGAAAAAAATGATTCAATTTGTTTTCAATCGAGGTAAGGGATTTCTTTCTTGTCTTTTACAATATTCTTATTATTATACCAATGCACTATCATAACAAGGTGTTTGACTATATGGCTGTCCTGGAGGTTCACATTTATTTTTCATGAGTTCTCACTTTCACTATGCCCCAAACTCTAGATGATAATATTCCAAATGCAGACGGCAACCACTTTTAACAGAAAACTACACTGAAAGAGCAACCTTTGGATGAGAGTCTGCTCAGTGAAGTTGGAATACAAACTTGGTTGTGTGTAGTGATAATTTTGGGAATTTAATACTTCCACTTGTAATATGCTACATTTGTATTAGGTGTGACACAGATCATATAAAAGTGAAAAATAATTAAGAAAGTTTATATATATATTTAGGCCCCCTGCTTAGATTGATATTCCTTCATCTATTTGTCTTTTGTGATCCAGTCACAGAATCCCAGTCAGCTATATATTTTGTGTATTATAGATGTTTTGATGTCTTTAGATTTACATAACAAAAAGCACAATAGAAAACCAAATGTTTGCATGAATAAACAATTTGTACGAATAATAATTAAAACAAAATCGTATAAATATATAATAGCAGACTTTTCGAATTTTTCATAAGGAAGGAAAAACCTGCATTTTTCTCCAAATATATGATAATATTAAGCTTACTATGACATGGAAGTTTTTCAAGATTGACGTATTTGAGATAGATCTAGAGGAAACGATGAAGAACAAACCTTTAAAAAAAATAAAGACAATGCTAAAATAGCAAGAGAAACATTCACTTTAGTTTAATTTAAAGCCGAATGTGTGCAAATATTATTGGCGTGATTATTGGAACTATTGACTTACGTGGTCTTTGGCCCCTAAATCTGCAGAGTTTTCGTCCTCAGTGCGACATCGATACAACATCAAAGACAAACATTCAGTTCTTAGTTTATCTTGGATGACATCCGGTGCTCGCTCCAACATGCAGATGAAATGTAGTGGTGTTTGGTTGAAGGAATTCTTAAGGTTATCACTGGCCCCTTCCGACGTGAAATCTCGCACAAAGGGCTTCATACCATAGAGACAGGCATAATGAAGTAACGTGTTGTTATTATAGCTTTCTCCATAACTGTAGTTAGGGTCAAGATTCCTTTTGATCTCGGGGTTTCTCAAGTAAAGTTCCATTGCTTCAACTTCTTCGCCTTTTTGCAGCGCTTTGCGAAACTTTGACGACGAACTCCCCATCTTTCCTCCGTCACCAACAACACAAACCAATCAACCTGCAAGTTTGTCTACAGCAAGTATCGAAGACATAATAACATGGCGTCGTTTTAAAAGCTGTAAGGAGGAACCTGTGAAATGTTCGAAGAATTTCTAAAGCAACAAATGAAGTGTGAAGAGTTTGTCTTGATCGCTCATCACCTTCAACACGACGTTTGGGTCCCTTACACCATTTTCTCCATCTTGTATTCCCATAGAACGTACACCGATGTACAATTAATCGCTCAATGAGAAATTTTTCTTGATTTTGTCCTGAAAAAATCAAGAAATCTTTCAGATTTTCACAAGAAATTACTTCTGTACTTGTAGTGTTTCCTTGTATCAAGAAACCGCTGTGTTGTGAGCCCACGATTAGCCTCGTTCTGGTGCATGACTTCCAACATGGCGGCCGTGTGGAGGAGTTTCATAAGTGCTTCAAAGATCAATCTGTTTTCCTCTATATTTTCAAGATATAGTAACTTTAATATACTCTGTCCAGCTACTAGAAGAACAAGGACCATTACTACTGTGTGTTCAAGTTGTTTTCTGAATAAGCAAAGCCGAGAGCCCCAAAGTTGTTCAACATCAAGTGATCGTAGTAAGTGAATTTAGCTTTACTACATACTTACTAGTAAGCTTATAGTAGTAATATAATAAACACTTATGACTGGTTAAGAGGGAAACAGTGACATTTGTTTACCCAAGACTCTCAATAATTCCCGAGGCGTAAACAAACTTGAGGGAAATGTTGGATGAGGGGTCGAGGGTAAACAAACTTACTTTCATGTAGCAACACCATGTTGGATTAGGGAACCAATTTAGCACTCCAAGAATAGTGCGGTTTGACGGTAAACAGAACGTCAGAAAAAGATTTTCCCTGTCCAAGAATAGGTGAGAACCAGTTTCTGTGGGTGAGGGTGAGGGTAAAAGGAAGAGGCTAAAGGGCTGGGTAGGAGTGGAAAGAATATTCACACTCTGTAAATATCAAAATGTTCTTGATTTTTCAGGTCCAATACTATCCAGGTCATTATCAACATCGTCTCAGTTAAACAAGTACTACGTCAAGCCTAACTATCTCAAAAAGTGTGGTAGAAGGGACAGAAAAAAAAAGGAGAGAAATGTTCAAAGAATATGAAGTTGAAAGATCTGGTCTTAGAATGATAAGAAAGAGTGACATTCTTCCTTCAGGCGTAAGGCAAAAAGCTGCAGAAGATCTCCGTAAACTTCCACTCAATAGTAGCCTCACTCGTGTTCGTAATAGATGTGTGCTGACAGATAGAGGGCGGGGTGTTGTTGGTAGATTTAGAGTGTCAAGAATGATGTTTAGATACTTTGCGGAGAAAGGACTTATTGCTGGTGTTCAGAAGGCTCAGTGGTGATGGTTATTTTAGGCTATTTGTCTTTTTCACCAATACAATTTCCCCCTTACTGTGATACACAAAGTCTCAATTGTCAAAGAGAACAGTTGATCAAACTTACACCAATTATTGCAAATTATTAAAAATTATCCAATTGAATGAGACTAAAGATGCAGTTATTACCAAGGGCCTGAAAATAGCCACTTTGGTATAACTTCTTCAGTTTTAATCCAATCACAATGAAACTTAGCAACGTGACGGTATTTGTCAAGACATGAAATCTGGCTGTTTGAGTTTTTCAATTTTTATCATTTTGGCGGGAAAATGATGTCATTAAATGGCGAAATTTCAAAAATTCATATCTTCGGATTGAATAACGATATCTCAGATATATTTACTGTTATAACTTTATTTTTAAATGTTTAATCGGATGCAACCATCAAATTTGTGTATTTGTGAATTTCAAAATTTGTTGGCATGTTCATAACGTCATTTTCCCGCCAAAATAATAAAAATCGAAAAAACTCAAAACGGCCAGGCCGGGAGCGTTGCGTGACGGAACTAAAAACGGCCAGATTTCTTGTCTTGACAAATACCGTCACGTTGCTAAGTTTCATTGTGATTGGATTAAAACTGAAGAAGCAAAGTTATACCGGCTGACGTGGCCGTTTTCACGCCCTTCGTGTACCAGTTTTGTTGAAAAGAGCAATAAAATGTTCCTACCCTACAGATATCCTGGGTTCCCCTCTGCATGCATCTCGGCTTCTTTTCTTCTCTCTGGGGTTCCCCAGACTTGTTCCCAGTCGCTTCTCAGTCTGGGGGTTCCCATCCGGTTGACCATTGGATCCAGTAAAGTAAAGGGATCCCACAAGGAGGTGTGAACAGAGGAGGCTAAAGTGCTCATATTCTTGGAAAAATCACACTGTGATGTATTGCTTTTTAGCATTGACAGTTTTTTTCACTAATCATGCATGTGCCGCACGCTAAGACCAAGGTACAAGGAGATACGTAAGCCATGTGCCGCACGCTAAGACCAAGCAGTATAAGGAGATACGTAAGCCATGTACCGCACGCTAAGACCAAGGTACATTAAGGAGATACGTAAGCCATGTGCCGCACGCTAAGACCAAGCAATACAAGGAGATACGTAAGCCATGTACCGCACGCTAAGACCAAGGTACAAGGAGATACGTAAGCCATGTACCGCACGCTAAGACCAAGGTACAAGGAGATACGTAAGCCATGTACCGCACGCTAAGACCAAGGTACAAGGAGATACGTAAGCCATGTACCGCACGCTAAGACCAAGGTACATTAAGGAGATACGTAAGCCATGTACCGCACGCTAAGACCAAGGTACAAGGAGATACATAAGCCATGTGCCGCACGCTAAGACCAAGGTACATTAAGGAGATACGTAAGCCATGTGCCGCACGCTAAGACCAAGCAGTATAAGGAGATACGTAAGCCATGTGCCGCACGCTAAGACCAAGCAGTATAAGGAGATACGTAAGCCATGTACCGCACGCTAAGACCAAGGTACAAGGAGATACGTAAGCCATGTACCGCACGCTAAGACCAAGGTACAAGGAGATACGTAAGCCATGTACCGCACGCTAAGATCAAGGTACAAGGAGATACGTAAGCCATGTACCGCACGCTAAGATCAAGGTACAAGGAGATACGTAAGCCATGTGCCGCACGCTAAGACCAAGCAGTACAAGGAGATACGTAAGCCATGTACCGCACGCTAAGACCAAGGTACAAGGAGATACGTAAGCCATGTACCGCACGCTAAGACCAAGGTACAAGGAGATACGTAAGCCATGTACCGCACGCTAAGATCAAGGTACAAGGAGATACGTAAGCCACATGAAGCCAGGCACACTCTCTCACAATGCTTTCAAGTAGATTTGAATTCCCGATTTCTTCACAAATTTTGGTTCGATAAATCGATGGGTAAATGATTTTTTGACTAACCGGAAAGATGCGACTTTCACTAATCAAACTAATTTTAAGCACATCTAGTTTCCGCGACGCGTCACGTGACCGGTTTTGTTCCGCAAAACTTTCTAATCAAATTCCATTTCCGTTACACAAGTTGCACAGTTATCGATAATTACTCGGCGTGGACTAACTGTGGCAGACGCCAGCAGACGCAGTTTTTAACAAATCTAGGAAAACAAACGCTAACAAGTAGCTGGACGTTTCATGATGACAGGATGTCAACGAAACGTCCAGCTACTTTGTAGCGTTTGTTTTCCTAGTAAATGTTAGTTACTGATAAAATCCTTTTATCGATTTTTATCGATTACCGATCATTTTAAGCTAATTTTTATCGATTTTATCGATTGCCCACGCCGGGCAGAACTTGACTGCTGGTTTAGTTCTGCATCACCAATGAACACTATTTGGGGAATTTCCATTCCTACTGGGGAAATGTTTTTACTAAGGTACAAATCAGAAAACTCTGAACTACACACACTTTCTCTGTGTTTTTAATATCCGTGAGACCCGCCAGGGTAAAAAGGTGGTGAAGCTAAAAAAAATTTTTCCGTACAAGGGTAGACTTGCCACAAGTCGACCTCTCAAGATTGTAGATCCCAGATGAGCGAGCGAAGCGAGCCACAGAAATAGGAAGGACTTTTCGAAAGTCTAGTACAAGGGTCACAATGACGATAGGACGTGGTAGGCGCGTGTTAGAAATCTTTCATTCGCATAGGAAAAGTAAACATCACCTAGACAGTACGTGAGACTATTTCGGCATTCTGTCACCGCCCTTCGCAGTATGGCATCAAACATAAGCTATTCGATTTTTTACGGACTATATATTCAGTATCATTGAATACTGCTTTCTATCCAGAAACTTACTTCAACGTCGTAATATAAGGGGTAGTAATCGTGCTTTCTCGAGGGGTCGACTATCCAATCTTATTTGACGTGAATCGGGCTTTGGGTCTCGGGTGTGGGAGGGCGTGAAAATGGGCGCATCAAGGGGTGTGTCTATTGTGTACTGCAATCATAACAACAATGGCATAAAAGAATCAGCATATGAGCTGACTTGGACAGAACAAGCACGTATAGTAGTTTATAGCAGCTTAAAAGTGGTGGGGCTAAAAATGTTCTTCCGTACAAGGGTCGCAATGACGATAACATTTTTAAAATTTCCTTAAATTTTTTTACTACCTGTGGACAAAAAAGTGGTGGGTTCTTCCCCCTCCGCGGGCCCTGATAACTGTTAGAAGTTAGTATGATCGCACGGAACAAACCGTACTACCACTCGACGGTCTTCACGTTCCTTCACAGTGATTGGTCTAGAGCCATCAGGAGATGCGATGTATCAAATGTCACTAATGTACAAAGCATGATGAGCAACTGAAATTCCAAAAGATAGAAAATGTGATATGTGCCAGCTCGTCGGGCAAACATTCATTCATACGGACATTCCGTTATTTACATCAATGAACTTGTAAATTCCCCACAATACACCGAAAGCCAAGTGCTTGGCGCGCGTGTTACAGTGAGGAAACTGTGTGGAATGTGCTTTTGACTTCCTTAATTCAAGTTGGTCGACAGGACGAGATGAGACCCAACATGGCGTTGATTGTTGTTGGGATTTTGACGGTACTTTCAACTTATGCGCCATTTACTGATGCAAGTACGTATAATTTAGAGAACAAATGCACTGTTAGGTAATACATTTAGTTATAACTACACTGTAGTGGCTTTATTCATGAACGTAGCTAAATCAGCCATCAATTTCATATTGAGTTAATTGCATGTACCCTAACTAGTATAACAACTTAAATACATGCATTGAAATATATATATATATATTATTTTTATTTACTCGCAAAGAAATGACGCAACACGAATTCGATCAATGCGCATACAGATCGGTACAGGGTTAACGTCTGATTGTTCTTGGAACCAGACAAGGAAACCTTGTGACCTCGACGTGATTATGGGACTATTGTTTGACTTTGTGCTGAACTTTAGCCAAAACAAACCATAACCACACGAAAGTGTACTGAATAATAATTCCTATTTTTAAATGAAATCAATTTTTAAATGTAGATTGTTTTAATAAGTTTTTTTTTGTATCCCTTGTATATTACCGGGCCGTATATTACAAGCTAAAGATGCTGGGTCTGTACATTAACTACTGTATGGTCTTTTGGGATAATTGCCAGATTCATGGGCATGAATGGTTTGTAGTCAGCCAAGACTGACTGTCGGTCTCTCAAAGAAGCTTTTCTTTTCCTTTCCTCTTACATAATTAATTGGTATTTTCTTTCTTTCTTTAGTGGGGGCGGGAGGTGGTGTGTTTTTTTTGGAGGGGGGGGGGGGGGGGGGGAGGGGAGCAAAAATGATCAGGCTTTCTGTTTTCCAGTCTTTTTCAAATATTTTTTTCAAAATCTATCAGTATCGCATCATTCACATGTATTGTTACTATTGTTATGTGAACTATTGTTTTTCTATTATTTTGTGGTACTTGTATTACACTGATTTAAGTACCTTTCAAGAGGCTTGTTATGACATTGCACATTGTTCATAGGTCATAGCTACCAGAACTGTACTAAGTTCAAGGTGTAGACATTACCAGTGTCATTTGACTTGTTGTCATCTCTGATTAGCCCAGTGTAAATATATAGCTCTCTGGTCTCAAAACAATCTCCTTCAACTATTGAGGCATCAGTCGTTAGTGGTGTAAAGATTGTTGATGTACTATTGTAATAATGGAAGACATTACTAAAGAGAGTCAAACTCTTTACACCATTGGACTTATTATTCTAATTTGTATGGTTGTTGTTCCTCAAGGAGTTCGAGCACCCGAGAGACCTGTTGTCCCTAATGTCACAGCAACAAGCCCAACAGAAATCAAGATGAGTTGGTGTCGTGTCAAGCCCAATAAGATTGAGATTGACCACTATGAGTTATTCATCGACAATGAACTGGAGTATTCTGGTATTGACGTGATGTATGTGGCAAAAAGACTTAAACCTTGGACATGGTACGAAGTGAAACTAAGAGCTTGTGGCTTCCAGCCAGGTTTCTCGTGTTCCCCATTTTCTAGACCCATACTGGTCAAGACCCTATCCAATAGTAAGTATATTAGAAAACCTTTAAATCTCAATGAAGCATATTTGTAAATCTTTCTCAGGTCATGTAACCAAGAGTGTCAACTGTTAATGAGTAAAAACAGTATCTCCTATTTGAAGAGCCAAGAAAGGTTCACCATTGGAGTAAACTGTTCATACTTGTTCACCACTTGACTATTTTACTGTGTCCTAGTTTACAATCTTTTATGAATGGTGCAGTGGACATCCATCAATCAAATTCTGTCTAGGTAGTCATTTGTTAGCGAACAGAAAGTCTTTCAGTTCATCCAAAGGAAATATTGAAGAATGCATTGACTTTCCACTAACACAAATGTACAATTAACAGTCAAATCAGGAAGATGATAGGGACTAGTGGTTAAACTAGTAGAGATTTTATATTGGTGCATATATAGCAATCAAACAAGAATGAAACTTTAACACTGTGTAGATATAAGCACTAAGTTTCATTCTACATATCAGGAAAATGTAACATGTTTGTGCTCCACTAAACATGTTAGCTACGTTAACGTTACATGTAGTTTGTGATGTGGTTTAGTTTTACTCTTTTCAGATGAGAACAATACAGCCATTCACTCCACAGCTTCAGTTTTCAAAGTAGTTGTGTTACCTACGTACATGTTTATTGCTGGGGTGCTGGTGGGAGTTGTCATCTTGGCCATGGCTTTGATATGGAGGTAAAATCTTTAATGCAAACTGAATACTGATACGTTTTGGGCAGTATTTGTGGAATAAGAATGTGTATTAAACAATGCTTATGAGAAAAACCTTTTAAATTTAGTTGGATAATTAAAATATATATATATATTGAGCTGCTACACAATACTTGAAAATTCTGTGCCAGCATTTAAACAGCAAGTTTTTAGGATGAAGTAATAATAATGTTATTACTTTGGACAAAAAGCTCATCAAATCAAAGGGTTGAATGACAGTCGAATGTCTAGGTTGTTTGTGTTTGAAAGGCTTGATCAAATATGTATTGTTTGGCATGTTAGTGAAAGAATTAAAGGTATTATTTATAGCAACAATAAAAACAATGACGTGCCAAACAATCAAATTACTAACAATGAATCTGATGGAATCCACTCTTGATGCCAAGTGTATTTATATAATAGAATTATACATCCCAGGATAATGTATGTCTTGAGGTTCAAAGGTTCATTGTTTTCCATGATATAATATGAATTGCAAATAATAATTGTAATAATGATAAGATGGAGGATGCAAGAGAAAAACCCTAGTGGTTAAACAAGGCTCTTGCAACCTAAAAAAATAAATAACAAAAGATGGATAGATATGAAACATAGGATATGTTTTTTTATCTCTTTATATTCACCTGACTGTGTAATTATTATACTATTAATGATGATGATGATGATCTATCTCTTTATATTCACCTGACTGTGTAATTATTATACTATTAATGATGATGATGATGATTATTATTACTCAGCTGAATAAATAGGCCGCAAAATAGCATTATTATTGTTGCGAACCACATCACAAGGATAGTAATAGTGTTTACCTTTCACTGATAGGTATTTGCAGTCAAATGACTCCTGGATGAATGAGCCTGCATTTGAACTACCCACTCATGTACAATCACAAAACAAACTGTGCCTCAAAGGAAAAATAGCCAAACTGAACTCTTTTCTCTTGAGCAATATGGCTGGAAATACCAACAAAGGTCACAAAACTACAAAGGAAAAGGCAGAACTGAAAGACGAAAGCACATATCATCATATTGTTGATACGGAGGAGGGAGTTTGTGTTTGCAATAATTCTTCCAGTCAAAGCATCAGTGGCAAACAAGAAATCTCTGTTCAAACTGTTGATTCCTGTCTACTAGTGGAGAACTTTATAGAAGTACAAGAAAATGTCAGCACAGGCCAGGACATGCAGCCATTGTCTTGGTGTCCACCCCATGGCGATACTGAGGAACAACAATCCAGCAATGTTTACTCAAACCTGGCCGTGAAGTACCTCGTTCACTGGCATACTGAAGAAGTGATGTGTGATAATGTTCAAGAAATACAGAATAGCTTTGATGGAATACATCCTTCAAGAGGAAGCAGCCACAAAACTTTCAGCTACATTTCTATTGACAACGCGTCTAAAGAAAAGGATCTTGACAACAATATTGCACAGTTACCAGAACATGATGAGATATCGCATGAAATAAATGTGTCATTGCATGAGTCACATGATCCATCCAAGGGTGTGGTCATTGTTGTAGACAACAGTAACATCTACATAGGTGCTCAAGAATGTGCCAGTGCAAATAATGCAAGTGACAGAAAACGTCATGTCCGTGTGAAGCTCCAGAACTTAGTTAAAATCTTAGAGAACAACAGACTTAAGGAAAGAACGTTTGTTTGTGGTTCAAGTCCTCCTGCGACAGAACATGTCTGGGATGTTTATAGGTGAGGAATCCTTGTTTGAAATATAAATAGAAATGGCTTTAATAACATTACAATTAATCTGCATTGTTTAAAGGCATCTTGGTTATGTGGTTGATCTGGAAGAAAGGCGAGGAAAAGATGAACAGAGGGTTGACGAAGGACTACATCTCTTTATCTACAAGGTAATTCACATCTCAATAATGTTTGAAGGACTGAACAAGAGTTTTGTTTGGATTCAATGCACACTATTTAAATGAAAACCTCCACCATGAGAAAGCATAAAGAAAACTTAGTTTCCATGTACATCTATCTACCTAAGCTTGTTATCTTTTCAAACAGGCCATATGTGAACTGTCTCCAAGAGTGCTAGTGCTAGCCAGTGGCGACGGCATGAAAGGCAAGTCAGAAAACTCTACGAGCTTTCCTGGTTGTGCAACAATGGCTTTAGATAAAGGATGGAGTGTTGAGGTGTACTCATGGAAGCATTCACTGAGTGCCGAGTGGCTTAAACTAGCAAAGAAGTATCCTGACCATCTCACTATCAACTACTTGGATAAGTAAGTTGTGTTCATGTTGATGAAAGTCTCTCATTATAACATGTTGTTATAGACCGAATGCAATAATGACGGAATCAGTAAATATCATTTATTGTGTAGTTAGTAACATAGTACATCGATCGTTTCAAAGAGTATAATAACAAAAACAAACCTACTAAATTTTAGAGCGATTTTACAAAAACGTAAAAAGTTATAGCGAATTGAAATCACAAAGATTTGTATGGGAAATTGAGTTTTTGGACTGACTAACCTCGTTTCCATGCAATTGCTAGAATTCAAATGATTATAACTTTACGAGGGTTTCATTTAAATTGATGGGCTTTTTGGTGTATTACTAGACTATGTATGGTCTTGCAAAAAATGATATTACATTTCCTAAATTCGTAATTTTTTGTCAGTTTATGCAAATTACTCGGCCATTATTGCATTCAGTCTATTGATGTCTGTTTGAGCATTGAATAAACGCTCTTGTATCTGAGTGACTGTCAGTTAATATTTGTAAGTAATGCAATGTCAAATAACTATCAATTATGTCAATGCAATTACTGCTTTGAGTGGCATCAATACATGTTCTTCCAAACTTTCAGTTGCATGCACACATTTGACCATCTTGTATACTTGTGTCTCAATCTACATGGCAATCAGACAATGTCAAAGATAACACCAGTATGCAATAGAGCATGTTGCACTGTCATATCACCATCATAGTATGAAAGACAGTCAACTAAATCTGCTCTATTGTAACTTACAACTGGTTAATATATAACACCAGTATGCAATAGAGCATGTTGCACTGTCATATCACCATCATAGTATGAAAGACAGTCAACTAAATCTGCTCTATTGTAACTTACAACTGGTTAATATATAACACCAGTATGCAATAGAGCATGTTGCACTGTCATAGCACCATCATAGTATGAAAAGACAGTCAACTAAATCTGCTCTATTGTAACTTACAACCAGTTAATATATAACACCAGTATGCAATAGAGCATGTTGCACTGTCATATCACCATCATAGTATGAAAGACAGTCAACTAAATCTGCTCTATTGTAACTTACAACTGGTTAATATATAACACCAGTATGCAATAGAGCATGTTGCACTGTCATATCACCATCATAGTATGATAAAGACAGTCAACTAAATCTGCTCTATTGTAACTTACAACTGGTTAATATATAACACCAGTATGCAATAGAGCATGTTGCACTGTCATACACCATCATAGTATGAAAGACAGTCAACTAAATCTGCTCTATTGTAACTTACAACTGGTTAATATATAACACCAGTATGCAATAGAGCTGCACTGTCATATCACCATCATAGTATGAAAGACAGTCAACTAAATCTGCTCTATTGTAACTTACAACTGGTTAATATATAACACCAGTATGCAATAGAGCATGTTGCACTGTCATATCACCATCATAGTATGAAAGACAGTATGAAACTAAATCTGCTCTATTGTAACTTACAACTGGTTAATATATATAACACCAGTATGCAATAGAGCATGTATTGCACTGTCATATATCACACCATCATAGTATGCAAAGACAGTCAACTAAATCTGCTCTATTGTAACTTACAACTGGTTAATATATAACACCAGTATGCAATAGAGCATGTTGCACTGTCATATCACCATCATAGTATGAAAGACAGTCAACTAAATCTGCTCTAACTTACAACTGGTTAATATATAACACTATGCAATAGAGCATGTTACTGTCATATCACCACCATAGTATGAAAGACAACTAAAGCATATTGTAACTTACAACTGGTAACACCAGTATGCAATCATGTTGCCATCATAGTATGAAAGACAGTCAACTAAATCTGCTCTATTGTAACTTACAACTGGTTAATATATAACACCAGTATGCATAGAGCATGTTGCACTGTCATATCACCATCATAGTATGAAAGACAGTCAACTAAATCTGCTCTATTGTAACTTACAACTGGTTAATATATAACACCAGTATGTAGAGCATGTTGTCATATCACCATCATAGTATGAAAGACAGTCAACTAAATCTGTTGCACTGTCATATCAATAGACCATCATATCACCATCATAGTATGAAAGACAGTCAACTAAATCTGCTCTATTGTAACTTACAACTGGTTAATATATAACACCAGTATGCAATAGAGCATGTTGCACTGTCATATCACCATCATAGTATGAAAGACAGTCAACTAAATCTGCTCTATTGTAACTTACAACCTGTTAATATATAACACCAGTATGCAATAGAGCATGTTGCACTGTCATATCACCATCATAGTATGAAAGACAGTCAACTAAATCTGCTCTATTGTAACTTACAACTGGTTAATATATAACACCAGTATGCAATAGAGCATGTTGCACTGTCATATCACCATCATAGTATGAAAGACAGTCAACTAAATCTGCTCTATTGTAACTTACAACTGGTTAATATATAACACCAGTATGCAATAGAGCATGTTGCACTGTCATATCACCATCATAGTATGAAAGACAGTCAACTAAATCTGCTCTATTGTAACTTACAACTGGTTAATATATAACACCAGTATGCAATAGAGCATGTTGCACTGTCATATCACCATCATAGTATGAAAGACAGTCAACTAAATCTGCTCTATTGTAACTTACAACTGGTTAATATATAACACCAGTATGCAATAGAGCATGTTGCACTGTCATATCACCATCATAGTATGAAAGACAGTCAACTAAATCTGCTCTATTGTAACTTACAACTGGTTAATATATAACACCAGTATGCAATAGAGCATGTTGCACTGTCATATCACCATCATAGTATGAAAGACAGTCAACTAAATCTGCTCTATTGTAACTTACAACTGGTTAATATATAACACCAGTATGCAATAGAGCATGTTGCACTGTCATATCACCATCATAGTATGAAAGACAGTCAACTAAATCTGCTCTATTGTAACTTACAACTGGTTAATATATAACACCAGTATGCAATGCAATAGAGCATGTTGCACTGTCATATCACCATCATAGTATGAAAGACAGTCAACTAAATCTGCTCTATTGTAAGCCCCCTTTTTTTTTACATGTTATTTGCCAACATGCTCTAGGTTGCATATATGGTGTTATATCCCATTAACCAGTTGTAGTCGACACAATAGCCCACGCAGATTTACGCTTGACTGCTCGCTTTCATACTGTGTTTTACTGATATCGACTGTTTGTATATAAATAGAGCAGAGTTAGTTGAACATGCTTTCATATTGATGGTGGATATGACAAGTTGACATGCTACTATTGGCATACTGGTTTATATATTTAACCAGTTGTTAATTTACAATAGAGCAGATTTTTAGTTGACTGGTCTTTCATAACTATGATGGTGATATATGACAGTGCTGGTGTTTTATATATTCAACATTGTAAAAGTTACAATGCTCTATTGTTTCATACATACTTGGACTGGTCTTTATATATTAATTCCAGGTTGTAAGTTACAATAGAGCAGAGTTAGTTGACTGTCTTTTCATACTATGATGGGTGATATGAACCGTGGACAGTGCCAACCTGCTCTATAATATTCATAGTTGTCTTACCATGAGCAAATTTATTGACTGTCATTCGTACTATGACTGTATAGTGACAGTGCAATATCTTAGCATATGATAGCAGATTTAGTTTGTACAAATGACAGATTTGTCTGTCCACCTTTCATTATGATGGTGGATATACAGTGCACATACTATACTGGGTGTTATATATTAACCAGTTTGTAAGTTACAATAGGCAGATTTAGTTGCGCTGGTCTTTCATTACTAAATGAAATGACAGTGAACCTGCTCTACTTGCTAACTGGTGGTTATATATGCCACAGTTGTAAGTTACAATAGAGCCAGTAATTTAGTTTTGACTGTCTCTTTACTATGATGGTGATATGACAGTGCAACTATGCCTCTATTGCTGGTGTTATATATTATAGTTGAACTATGGTGATTATGTAATGTATATTGCTACTTAAAGTATTGTAAGTATACAATTAGAGCAGAGTTTAGTTTGTAAGTTACAATGCTCTATTGCGTAGAGCAGATGTTTAGTTGACTGTAGGGCAGATTCGCTCGGACTTTCTTTCATACTATGATGGTGATATGACAGTGCCAACATGCTCTATTGCATACTGGTGTTATATATTAACCAGTTGTAAGTTTACAATACTTCCTAGAGCAAGATTTATGTTGACTGTCTTTTAATACTATGATCCGTGTGATATGACAGTGCAACATGCTCTATTGCATACTGGTGTTATATATTAACCAGTTGTAAGTTACAATAGAGCAGATTTAGTTGACTGTCTTTCATACTATGATGGTGATATGACAGTGCAACATGCTCTATTGCGCTACTGGTGTTACTATATTAACAGTTGCTCGTTGCCATAGTTTACAATAGAGCAGATTTAGTTGACTGTTCTTTCATACTATGATGGTGACCATATGACAGTGCAACAATGCGATTTTTAGTTGACTCTATTGCATACTGGTGTTATATATTAACCAGTTGTAAGTTACAATAGAGCAGAATTTAGTTTTGACTGTCCCCTTTCATACTATGATGGAATATACAGTTTCATACTATGAATGGTGATATGACAGTGCAACATGCTATTGCATACCTGGTGTTATATATTAACCCAGTTTGTAAGTTACAATAGAGCAGATTTAGTTGACTGTCTTTTCATACTATGATGGGTGATATGACAGTGCAACCATGCTATTGCATACGGTGAACCAGTTGGGTAACGTTTGCAACATGTCTTTCATACTATATGGGTGATATGAGTAGCAATCCTGGTGTTTATCACCCCTTTGACATTGTCCTGACAAATGCTAGATTGAGACACAGTATACAAAGATGGTCAAATGTGTGCCTGACAGTCACTCAGATACAAGAGCGTTTATTCAATGCTCAAACAGACATCAATAGACTGAATGCAATAATGGCCGAGTAATTTGCATAAACTGACAAAAAAATTACGAATTTAGGAAATGTAATATCATTTTTTGCAAGACCATACATAGTCCTAGTAATACACCAAAAGCCCATCAATTTAAATGAAACCCTCGTAAAGTTATAATCATTTGAATTCTAGCAATTGCATGGGAAACGAGGTTAGTCAGTCCAAAACTCATTTCCCCATACAAATCTTTGTGATTTCAATTCGCTATAACTTTTTACGTTTTTTGTAAAATCGCTCTAAAATTTAGTAGGTTTGTTTTTGTTATTATACTCTTTGAAACGATCGATGTACTATGTTACTAACTACACAATAAATGATATTTACTGATTCCGTCATTATTGCATTCGGTCTATAACAACATGTTATAATGAGAGACTTTCATCAACATGAACACAACTTACTTATCCAAGTAGTTGATAGTGAGATGGTCAGGATACTTCTTTGCTAGTTTAAGCCACTCGGCACTCAGTGAATGCTTCCATGAGTACACCTCAACACTCCATCCTTTATCTAAAGCCATTGTTGCACAACCAGGAAAGCTCGTAGAGTTTTCTGACTTGCCTTTCATGCCGTCGCCACTGGCTAGCACTAGCACTCTTGGAGACAGTTCACATATGGCCTGTTTGAAAAGATAACAAGCTTAGGTAGATAGATGTACATGGAAACTAAGTTTTCTTTATGCTTCTCATGGTGGAGGTTTTTCATTTAAATAGTGTGCATTGAATCCAAACAAAACTCTTGTTCAGTCCTTCAAACATTATTGAGATGTGAATTACCTTGTAGATAAAGAGATGTAGTCCTTCGTCAACCCTCTGTTCATCTTTTCCTCGCCTTTCTTCCAGATCAACCACATAACCAAGATGCCTTTAAACAATGCAGATTAATTGTAATGTTATTAAAGCCATTTCTATTTATATTTCAAACAAGGATTCCTCACCTATAAACATCCCAGACATGTTCTGTCGCAGGAGGACTTGAACCACAAACAAACGTTCTTTCCTTAAGTCTGTTGTTCTCTAAGATTTTAACTAAGTTCTGGAGCTTCACACGGACATGACGTTTTCTGTCACTTGCATTATTTGCACTGGCACATTCTTGAGCACCTATGTAGATGTTACTGTTGTCTACAACAATGACCACACCCTTGGATGGATCATGTGACTCATGCAATGACACATTTATTTCATGCGATATCTCATCATGTTCTGGTAACTGTGCAATATTGTTGTCAAGATCCTTTTCTTTAGACGCGTTGTCAATAGAAATGTAGCTGAAAGTTTTGTGGCTGCTTCCTCTTGAAGGATGTATTCCATCAAAGCTATTCTGTATTTCTTGAACATTATCACACATCACTTCTTCAGTATGCCAGTTAACGAGGTACTTCACGGCCAGGTTTTGAGTAAACATTGCTGGATTGTTGTTCCTCAGTATCGCCATGGAGTGGACACCAAGACAATGGCTGCATGTCCTGGCCTGTGCTGACATTTTCTTGTACTTCTATAAAGTTCTCCACTAGTAGACAGGAATCAACAGTTTGAACAGAGATTTCTTGTTTGCCACTGATGCTTTGACTGGAAGAATTATTGCAAACACAAACTCCCTCCTCCGTATCAACAATATGATGATATGTGCTTTCGTCTTTTCAGTTCTGCCTTTTCCTTTGTAGTTTTGTGACCTTTGTTGGTATTTCCAGCCATATTGCTCAAGAGAAAAGAGTTCAGTTTGGCTATTTTTCCTTTGAGGCACAGTTTGTTTTGTGATTGTACATGAGTGGGTAGTTCAAATGCAGGCTCATTCATCCAGGAGTCATTTGACTGCAAATACCTATCAGTGAAAGGTAAACACTATTACTATCCTTGTGATGTGGTTCGCAACAATAATAATGCTATTTTGCGGCCTATTTATTCAGCTGAGTAATAATAATCATCATCATCATCATTAATAGTATAATAATTACACAGTCAGGTGAATATAAAGAGATAGATCATCATCATCATCATTAATAGTATAATAATTACACAGTCAGGTGAATATAAAGAGATAAAAAACATATCCTATGTTTCATATCTATCCATCTTTTTTGTTATTTATTTTTTTAGGTTGCAAGAGCCTTGTTTAACCACTAGGGTTTTTCTCTTGCATCCTCCATCTTATCATTATTACAATTATTATTTGCAATTCATATTATATCATGGAAAACAATGAACCTTTGAACCTCAAGACATACACTATCCTGGGATGTATAATTCTATTAATACACTTGGCATCAAGAGTGGATTCCATCAGATTCATTGTTAGTAATTTGATTGTTTGGCACGTCATTGTTTTTATTGTTGCTATAAATAATACTTTTAATTCTTTCACTAACATGCCAAACAATACATATTTGATCAAGCCTTTCAAACACAAACAACCTAGACATTCGACTGTCATTCAACCCTTTGATTTGATGAGCTTTTTGTCCAAAGTAATAACATTATTATTACTTCATCCTAAAAACTTGCTGTTTAAATGCTGGCACAGAATTTTCAAGTATTGTGTAGCAGCTCAATATATATATATATTTTAATTATCCAACTAAATTTAAAAGGTTTTTCTCATAAGCATTTGTTTAATACACATTCTTATTCCACAAATACTGCCCCAAAACGTATCAGTATTCAGTTTGCATTAAAGATTTTACCTCCATATCAAAGCCATGGCCAAGATGACAACTCCCACCAGCACCCCAGCAATAAACATGTACGTAGGTAACACAACTACTTTGAAAACTGAAGCTGTGGAGTGAATGGCTGTATTGTTCTCATCTGAAAAGAGTAAAACTAAACCACATCACAAACTACATGTAACGTTAACGTAGCTAACATGTTTAGTGGAGCACAAACATGTTACATTTTCCTGATATGTAGAATGAAACTTAGTGCTTATATCTACACAGTGTTAAAGTTTCATTCTTGTTTGATTGCTATATATGCACCAATATAAAATCTCTACTAGTTTAACCACTAGTCCCCTATCATCTTCCTGATTTGACTGTTAATTGTACATTTGTGTTAGTGGAAAGTCAATGCATTCTTCAATATTTCCTTTGGATGAACTGAAAGACTTTCTGTTCGCTAACAAATGACTACCTAGACAGAATTTGATTGATGGATGTCCACTGCACCATTCATAAAAGATTGTAAACTAGGACACAGTAAAATAGTCAAGTGGTGAACAAGTATGAACAGTTTACTCCAATGGTGAACCTTTCTTGGCTCTTCAAATAGGAGATACTGTTTTTACTCATTAACAGTTGACACTCTTGGTTACATGACCTGAGAAAGATTTACAAATATGCTTCATTGAGATTTAAAGGTTTTCTAATATACTTACTATTGGATAGGGTCTTGACCAGTATGGGTCTAGAAAATGGGGAACACGAGAAACCTGGCTGGAAGCCACAAGCTCTTAGTTTCACTTCGTACCATGTCCAAGGTTTAAGTCTTTTTGCCACATACATCACGTCAATACCAGAATACTCCAGTTCATTGTCGATGAATAACTCATAGTGGTCAATCTCAATCTTATTGGGCTTGACACGACACCAACTCATCTTGATTTCTGTTGGGCTTGTTGCTGTGACATTAGGGACAACAGGTCTCTCGGGTGCTCGAACTCCTTGAGGAACAACAACCATACAAATTAGAATAATAAGTCCAATGGTGTAAAGAGTTTGACTCTCTTTAGTAATGTCTTCCATTATTACAATAGTACATCAACAATCTTTACACCACTAACGACTGATGCCTCAATAGTTGAAGGAGATTGTTTTGAGACCAGAGAGCTATATATTTACACTGGGCTAATCAGAGATGACAACAAGTCAAATGACACTGGTAATGTCTACACCTTGAACTTAGTACAGTTCTGGTAGCTATGACCTATGAACAATGTGCAATGTCATAACAAGCCTCTTGAAAGGTACTTAAATCAGTGTAATACAAGTACCACAAAATAATAGAAAACAATAGTTCACATAACAATAGTAACAATACATGTGAATGATGCGATACTGATAGATTTTGAAAAAAAATATTTGAAAAAGACTGGAAAACAGAAAGCCTGATCATTTTTGCTCCCCTCCCCCCCCCCCCCCCCCCCCCTCCAAAAAAAAGACACCACCTCCCGCCCCCACTAAAGAAAGAAAGAAAATACCAATTAATTATGTAAGAGGAAAGGAAAAGAAAAGCTTCTTTGAGAGACCGACAGTCAGTCTTGGCTGACTACAAACCATTCATGCCCATGAATCTGGCAATTATCCCAAAAGACCATACAGTAGTTAATGTACAGACCCAGCATCTTTAGCTTGTAATATACGGCCCGGTAATATACAAGGGATACAAAAAAAACTTATTAAAACAATCTACATTTAAAAATTGATTTCATTTAAAAATAGGAATTATTATTCAGTACACTTTCGTGTGGTTATGATTTGTTTTGGCTAAAGTTCAGCACAAAGTCAAACAATAGTCCCATAATCACGTCGAGGTCACAAGGTTTCCTTGTCTGGTTCCAAGAACAATCAGACGTTAACCCTGTACCGATCTGTATGCGCATTGATCGAATTCGTGTTGCGTCATTTCTTTGCGAGTAAATAAAAATAATATATATATATATTTCAATGCATGTATTTAAGTTGTTATACTAGTTAGGGTACATGCAATTAACTCAATATGAAATTGATGGCTGATTTAGCTACGTTCATGAATAAAGCCACTACAGTGTAGTTATAACTAAATGTATTACCTAACAGTGCATTTGTTCTCTCTAAATTATACGTACTTGCATCAGTAAATGGCGCATAAGTTGAAAGTACCGTCAAAATCCCAACAACAATCAACGCCATGTTGGGTCTCATCTCGTCCTGTCGACCAACTTGAATTAAGGAAGTCAAAAGCACATTCCACACAGTTTCCTCACTGTAACACGCGCCAAGCACTTGGCTTTCGGTGTATTGTGGGGAATTTACAAGTTCATTGATGTAAATAACGGAATGTCCGTATGAATGAATGTTTGCCCGACGAGCTGGCACATATCACATTTTCTATCTTTTGGAATTTCAGTTGCTCATCATGCTTTGTACATTAGTGACATTTGATACATCGCATCTCCTGATGGCTCTAGACCAATCACTGTGAAGGAACGTGAAGACCGTCGAGTGGTAGTACGGTTTGTTCCGTGCGATCATACTAACTTCTAACAGTTATCAGGGCCCGCGGAGGGGGAAGAACCCACCACTTTTTTGTCCACAGGTAGTAAAAAAATTTAAGGAAATTTTAAAAATGTTATCGTCATTGCGACCCTTGTACGGAAGAACATTTTTAGCCCCACCACTTTTAAGCTGCTATAAACTACTATACGTGCTTGTTCTGTCCAAGTCAGCTCATATGCTGATTCTTTTATGCCATTGTTGTTATGATTGCAGTACACAATAGACACACCCCTTGATGCGCCCATTTTCACGCCCTCCCACACCCGAGACCCAAAGCCCGATTCACGTCAAATAAGATTGGATAGTCGACCCCTCGAGAAAGCACGATTACTACCCCTTATATTACGACGTTGAAGTAAGTTTCTGGATAGAAAGCAGTATTCAATGATACTGAATATATAGTCCGTAAAAAATCGAATAGCTTATGTTTGATGCCATACTGCGAAGGGCGGTGACAGAATGCCGAAATAGTCTCACGTACTGTCTAGGTGATGTTTACTTTTCCTATGCGAATGAAAGATTTCTAACACGCGCCTACCACGTCCTATCGTCATTGTGACCCTTGTACTAGACTTTCGAAAAGTCCTTCCTATTTCTGTGGCTCGCTTCGCTCGCTCATCTGGGATCTACAATCTTGAGAGGTCGACTTGTGGCAAGTCTACCCTTGTACGGAAAATTTTTTTTTAGCTTCACCACCTTTTTACCCTGGCGGGTCTCACGGATATAAAAAACACAGAGAAAGTGTGTGTAGTTCAGAGTTTTCTGATTTGTACCTTAGTAAAAACATTTCCCCAGTAGGAATGGAAATTCCCCAAATAGTGTTCATTGGTGATGCAGAACTAAACCAGCAGTCAAGTTCTGCCCGGCGTGGGCAATCGATAAAATCGATAAAAATTAGCTTAAAATGATCGGTAATCGATAAAAATCGATAAAAGGATTTTATCAGTAACTAACATTTACTAGGAAAACAAACGCTACAAAGTAGCTGGACGTTTCGTTGACATCCTGTCATCATGAAACGTCCAGCTACTTGTTAGCGTTTGTTTTCCTAGATTTGTTAAAAACTGCGTCTGCTGGCGTCTGCCACAGTTAGTCCACGCCGAGTAATTATCGATAACTGTGCAACTTGTGTAACGGAAATGGAATTTGATTAGAAATTTTTGCGGAACAAAACCGGTCACGTGACGCGTCGCGGAAACTAGATGTGCTTAAAATTAGTTTGATTAGTGAAAGTCGCATCTTTCCGGTTAGTCAAAAAATCATTTACCCATCGATTTATCGAACCAAAATTTGTGAAGAAATCGGGAATTCAAATCTACTTGAAAGCATTGTGAGAGAGTGTGCCTGGCTTCATGTGGCTTACGTATCTCCTTGTACCTTGATCTTAGCGTGCGGTACATGGCTTACGTATCTCCTTGTACCTTGGTCTTAGCGTGCGGTACATGGCTTACGTATCTCCTTGTACCTTGGTCTTAGCGTGCGGTACATGGCTTACGTATCTCCTTGTACTGCTTGGTCTTAGCGTGCGGCACATGGCTTACGTATCTCCTTGTACCTTGATCTTAGCGTGCGGTACATGGCTTACGTATCTCCTTGTACCTTGATCTTAGCGTGCGGTACATGGCTTACGTATCTCCTTGTACCTTGGTCTTAGCGTGCGGTACATGGCTTACGTATCTCCTTGTACCTTGGTCTTAGCGTGCGGTACATGGCTTACGTATCTCCTTATACTGCTTGGTCTTAGCGTGCGGCACATGGCTTACGTATCTCCTTATACTGCTTGGTCTTAGCGTGCGGCACATGGCTTACGTATCTCCTTAATGTACCTTGGTCTTAGCGTGCGGCACATGGCTTATGTATCTCCTTGTACCTTGGTCTTAGCGTGCGGTACATGGCTTACGTATCTCCTTAATGTACCTTGGTCTTAGCGTGCGGTACATGGCTTACGTATCTCCTTGTACCTTGGTCTTAGCGTGCGGTACATGGCTTACGTATCTCCTTGTACCTTGGTCTTAGCGTGCGGTACATGGCTTACGTATCTCCTTGTACCTTGGTCTTAGCGTGCGGTACATGGCTTACGTATCTCCTTGTATTGCTTGGTCTTAGCGTGCGGCACATGGCTTACGTATCTCCTTAATGTACCTTGGTCTTAGCGTGCGGTACATGGCTTACGTATCTCCTTATACTGCTTGGTCTTAGCGTGCGGCACATGGCTTACGTATCTCCTTGTACCTTGGTCTTAGCGTGCGGCACATGCATGATTAGTGAAAACTGTCAATGCTAAAAAGCAATACATCACAGTGTGATTTTTCCAAGAATATGAGCACTTTAGCCTCCTCTGTTCACACCTCCTTGTGGGATCCCTTTACTTTACTGGATCCAATGGTCAACCGGATGGGAACCCCCAGACTGAGAAGCGACTGGGAACAAGTCTGGGGAACCCCAGAGAGAAGAAAAGAAGCCGAGATGCATGCAGAGGGGAACCCAGGATATCTGTAGGGTAGGAACATTTTATTGCTCTTTTCAACAAAACTGGTACACGAAGGGCGTGAAAACGGCCACGTCAGCCGGTATAACTTTGCTTCTTCAGTTTTAATCCAATCACAATGAAACTTAGCAACGTGACGGTATTTGTCAAGACAAGAAATCTGGCCGTTTTTAGTTCCGTCACGCAACGCTCCCGGCCTGGCCGTTTTGAGTTTTTCGATTTTTATTATTTTGGCGGGAAAATGACGTTATGAACATGCCAACAAATTTTGAAATTCACAAATACACAAATTTGATGGTTGCATCCGATTAAACATTTAAAAATAAAGTTATAACAGTAAATATATCTGAGATATCGTTATTCAATCCGAAGATATGAATTTTTGAAATTTCGCCATTTAATGACATCATTTTCCCGCCAAAATGATAAAAATTGAAAAACTCAAACAGCCAGATTTCATGTCTTGACAAATACCGTCACGTTGCTAAGTTTCATTGTGATTGGATTAAAACTGAAGAAGTTATACCAAGTGGCTATTTTCAGGCCCTTGGTAATAACTGCATCTTTAGTCTCATTCAATTGGATAATTTTTAATAATTTGCAATAATTGGTGTAAGTTTGATCAACTGTTCTCTTTGACAATTGAGACTTTGTGTATCACAGTAAGGGGGAAATTGTATTGGTGAAAAAGACAAATAGCCTAAAATAACCATCACCACTGAGCCTTCTGAACACCAGCAATAAGTCCTTTCTCCGCAAAGTATCTAAACATCATTCTTGACACTCTAAATCTACCAACAACACCCCGCCCTCTATCTGTCAGCACACATCTATTACGAACACGAGTGAGGCTACTATGAGTGAGTGGAAGCTTTTTGCCTTTACGGAGATCTTCTGCAGCTTTTTGCTTTACGAACCTGAAGGAAGAATGTCCCTCTTTCTTATCATTCTAAGACCAGATAGTACTTTTCAACTGAGATATTCTTTGAACATTTCTCTCCTTTTTCTTTCCACTTTTTGAGATAGTTAGGCTTGACGTAGTACTTTTTTAACTGAGACGATGTTGATAATGACCTGGATAGTATGGATCCTGAAAAATCAAGAACATTTTGATATTTACAGAAACTTGAATTTCTTTCCACTCCTACCCAGCCCTTTAGCCTCTTCCTTTTAAACCCTCACCCTCACCCTCACCCACAAAAACTGGTTCTGTTTACGAGCACTATTCTTGGAGTGCCTACCTCCCATTGGTTCCCTAATCCAACATGGTGGCTACATGAGTAAGTTTGTTTACCCTCGACCCTCAATATTTCCCTCAACTACGCCTCGGGAATTATTGAGAGTCTTGGGTAAACAAATGTCACTGTTTCCCTCTTAACCAGTCATAAGTGTTTATTATATTACTACTATAAGCTTACTAGTAAGTATGTAGTAAAGCTAAATTCACTTACTACGATCACTTGATGTTGAACAACTTTGGGGCTCTCGGCTTTGCTTATTCAGAAAACAACTTGAACACACAGTAGTAATGGTCCTTGTTCTTCTAGTAGCTGGACAGAGTATATTAAAGTTACTATATCTTGAAAATATAGAGGAAAACAGATTGATCTTTGAAGCACTTATGAAACTCCTCCACACGGCCGCCATGTTGGAAGTCATGCACCAGAACGAGGCTAATCGTGGGCTCACAACACAGCGGTTTCTTGATACAAGGAAACACTACAAGTACAGAAGTAATTTCTTGTGAAAATCTGAAAGATTTCTTGATTTTTTCAGGACAAAATCAAGAAAAATTTCTCATTGAGCGATTAATTGTACATCGGTGTACGTTCTATGGGAATACAAGATGGAGAAAATGGTGTAAGGGACCCAAACGTCGTGTTGAAGGTGATGAGCGATCAAGACAAACTCTTCACACTTCATTTGTTGCTTTAGAAATTCTTCGAACATTTCACAGGTTCCTCCTTACAGCTTTTAAAACGACGCCATGTTATTATGTCTTCGATACTTGCTGTAGACAAACTTGCAGGTTGATTGGTTTGTGTTGTTGGTGACGGAGGAAAGATGGGGAGTTCGTCGTCAAAGTTTCGCAAAGCGCTGCAAAAAGGCGAAGAAGTTGAAGCAATGGAACTTTACTTGAGAAAACCCGAGATCAAAAGGAATCTTGACCCTAACTACAGTTATGGAGAAAGCTATAATAACAACACGTTACTTCATTATGCCTGTCTCTATGGTATGAAGCCCTTTGTGCGAGATTTCACGTCGGAAGGGGCCAGTGATAACCTTAAGAATTCCTTCAACCAAACACCACTACATTTCATCTGCATGTTGGAGCGAGCACCGGATGTCATCCAAGATAAACTAAGAACTGAATGTTTGTCTTTGATGTTGTATCGATGTCGCACTGAGGACGAAAACTCTGCAGATTTAGGGGCCAAAGACCACGTAAGTCAATAGTTCCAATAATCACGCCAATAATATTTGCACACATTCGGCTTTAAATTAAACTAAAGTGAATGTTTCTCTTGCTATTTTAGCATTGTCTTTATTTTTTTTAAAGGTTTGTTCTTCATCGTTTCCTCTAGATCTATCTCAAATACGTCAATCTTGAAAAACTTCCATGTCATAGTAAGCTTAATATTATCAAATATTTGGAGAAAAATGCAGGTTTTTTCCTTCCTTATGAAAAATTCGAAAAGTCTGCTATTATATATTTATACGATTTTGTTTTAATTATTATTCGTACAAATTGTTTATTCATGCAAACATTTGGTTTTCTATTGTGCTTTTTGTTATGTAAATCTAAAGACATCAAAACATCTATAATACACAAAATATATAGCTGACTGGGATTCTGTGACTGGATCACAAAAGACAAATAGATGAAGGAATATCAATCTAAGCAGGGGGCCTAAATATATATATAAACTTTCTTAATTATTTT
>JAUJYZ010001477.1:160000-161483 GCA_033675265.1 Actinostola sp. cb2023
TATCATCATCATTATTATCATCATCATTATCATCATCATTATTATCATCATTATCATTATTTTCATCATCATTATTGTTATCATAATTATCATCATCATAATTATCATCATCATTATTATCATCAATACATCATTATCATTAAATTCTGTTTTTCTGTAGAAAGGAAACACAGCCCTACATTATGCTGCAAGTTCTGGATTATTTCAATGTGTGCAGGTTTGTATAACATATATTTGTATAAATAATAATGGCCAATACTGTCATATTAATCCAGTGATTTTCTGTCATCAGCTTCTTGTAGCTAATGGCATGCCACTTTATGAAGAGAACAAGGATGCACAAACGGCATGCGATTGTGCAATTCAAGGAAACTTTTCTGATATTGCTTCTTTTCTGGAATCCAAGATGGTGTTTTGTGTAAGTAAAAGAATGATGTTCTTTATAATCAAGTTCTCACTAAGCTGGATCCCATCAGTAGCATCTTCTTACTGTTCAGCTTTACAAAGTCTCTGTATTAGAGATATAGGGAATGTATAACAAAACAAACAAAAGGTTCCTGTAGTAGAAATAATTATTCAGAGAAGAGAGAGATGACTTTAGACACTTTAAACTAATCGTTGTTTGTTTTTCTGAAATCATGATCCTCAAACATGCAGGAAAGTGCCCCAGAGCAAGACATAGAGGATCATGCACATACGCTCCAAGAGAATACAGAGGTATTTTCCTCCCCATGTCATAGACATTTATGTTGCCGTGTTCGGTTCCTAGACTTGCTTCTCTACAATGCCCATCATGTTTATATCACAGTATTTAGACACAAGTGGCCATTGATTGATTTTCTATTACTTTTATAAAAGACTATTGGATGATTGTGAGCAAGTGTGTCTCTGTCCTCTGACTGTAGCCAGCCAATCAGAGTGCTTGTAGCCAGCCAATCAGAGTGCTTGTAATATCTAACATATTCAATCCACAGGAAGCCCATTTATGTTTTCTTAAAGGGCAAGTTTCATGGAAAGAAAATTATTCTAAAAATAATTTGTGTAGTATTTACTATTATATAACTAGATGCATAGCGTGAAGTTGGCTTCTAACTGATATGTAGCCTATTTGAACTAAATATAGATATCTTAGTGCGATTAAAACAGTGTTCGCTCAGTTGCGTGACTCGGTAGAACATGCTTCCCTTGCAATTTACTGTGATTTCACAAACTCAACGAATCATGAATGATATTTTGAAAACAAGACGACATAACCTTCCTCCAACAAGGTTTGTGAAGAGTGCGATGTCTCGCATGCGCTGTAGAAACCCAGTTGGTGATTTGAGGTCAATGACAATGATGACCGACCTGCATTTTTAGAGCCGGGCCTTCCACAGGAAGCCCGACTAATAAAGGTAATATAACTAAACCTATTTACAAGAAAATGTATTTTCAAGAACAGATTTTATTTTCTGAAGTTTCACTAATCAGAATTCAAATTTCC